>CAUYUJ010011850.1:0-2500 GCA_963575745.1 Prorocentrum cordatum
GGAGGAGGAGGAGGAATGGTTCGAGACCTCCAGGGGTCCACACTGTGAGCAACAGACGTGGCGCTGAGGGGCTTGGGGGGGGGAGGGGGCCGCGCCCGTGGGCAGCCGGCGGGGTGGCTCCCGTGCTCCGCGGCGGAGGGCGGCAGGTGGCCGGCGGAGGCTGGCTAAGGTCCGCTGCCCCTCCTCCTCCTCCTCCTCCTCCTCCTTTCCTCCTCCTCCTCCTCCTCCTCCTCCTCCCCCTCCTCCTCCTCTTTCTCATCATCCTCCTCCTCCAAGGTCCGCTGCCCCTTCTCCGCCCGCGCGGGACGAGGAGGGGTCGCAGCTCCATCGAGGGTGTCGCAGGCCTCGAGGTCGAGACCAGCACCGATCTCGGCGGTGTGCCTCCACCCGAGGGGAGAGAAGGTCCCGATCTCCCCAGACCCCCTCGAGTAGTGAAAAAATCACGACGGGAGGTTTTTCCGACGTTTCGGTCTCCGGGGGCCCTCGCCGGGCCTCGGGAGCGTCAAAAAACGACTCAGGATGCAAAGCCGGTCATGGGGAACGGGTCGGGACCTCTGGGGGTCGACGTAATGAAAAAATCATTACGTCGGGGGTCTGGGTCGGTGATGGTGGTGGCATTCTGGCCATCGAGGTGACCGAAGTGTCCCCACCAGCACCGGAATCTAGGATCGTCTTCCCCCTGTGGAGGCAGCCCCCTGCGGTGGTGTTGGCGTCCATTTCGAGGCCTCCGATGTCGGAGATGGCGTGGCGTGGACGGGCAGGGCGGTCGCTGCTGAGGGGCACGCTCTCTCAGTGTTGGGGTTGCGCTCCGCGGTCCGTGCGAGTCGCCGGGGGGGCCGCCACCCGCACCGACAACCCAGAGGTTCCCCGGATGCCTCCGGAGGCCTAGACGTAGAGGCCTTGCGACGAAGTCTTAAGAAATTCAGGTTGCAACTCCTGGGAGGTTACATGCAGTCTCGGCGCTAGCATTTCCTCGGGTCTGCTATTATTCAACCTGGCCAAATCCAGCTCAGCGGCCAATTAGGCTTCATCTGGCTCAGGTCGGCCAAATTCTATCAAGTTTCACGATTATTCGGGCTCATCCTGGCTTCAATAGCGCCCTGGTCGGGCTCAGTAGCCCCCAATCGTTCCCACGAAGACCTCCCAAGGGTTGCGTCCTAGCGAAGGGTCGACAGCGCTCGGAAGCCTTGATCCTCGAACTTCTGTCCTCCTCCAAAACAGGACGGTGGAAGATTTGTCCCTGGCCAACGGTACCTCCAGGATTTGCAATGCAGTTGATCTTTTGGGTATGGCAATGTGCTCTTTGGGTATGGCAATGGATTACTGGGGCGCGAGGTATGGCAATCTTGTCCTCGTGCGTAGCACTTGCTCTCTGTGGCATATTCCAATAGGGGTCCACTCGAGTTCCGTGCCTGCCAACGGGGTCGCTACGTAGTCCAGTGGAGTCCAATGGAGTCGTGTTGGTTTTCGATTGGCTTCCAAAGGAGTCAGATGGAAACCAAGAGGCTCCAACAGAGTCTGTTGGACCAATGCAGTCCAATCGAGTCAAATGGAAATTCCAATAGAGTCCAAGGGAGTCGTATAGGTGTTATGTTGGTGTCCAGTTGTGTTCAATGAAGTCCTATGGGATCCAATCGAGGACTATGTAGTCCGATGGAGTCGTATGGGTATTCGAATGAAGTCACATGTGGAGTCTGACAGAGTCTTTCGAACCATGGGAGTCCAAGAAAGTCTAATGGATATTCCAATGAAGTCCGGCGGACTCGCATGGGTTTTACAATGGAGTCCAACGGAGTCCATTAGACTCCAATGAAGTTCAGTGGAGTCCAACGGATTTCAATGGAGCCATCAGGAATCCGTTGGAGGTCCAGTGGGCTCCAATGGATTCCCTTGTAGCGGAGTGGAGCTCGATTGAGTCCAATGCAGGCCAACGATACCCAACGGAGCCCAATGGCGTCCAATGTCGGCCACTGTAGTCCAACGGAATCCTTTCAGCCAATTCGACGATTGTAGTCACAGCGGGCACATACATGTAGCCACCGACAGCACGCGTACACGCATTTATGTATGTAGTTGTCCGGTCTGCGAGTGAATGAACAGGAGATGCGTTGCAGACAGCTTTGTATGCTGGGAGCGGTGATGGCGAGGTCGCATCGCCGTGTTCATGCCCACGACCATCCAGGCTCCCGATGGGGGAGGGTGCTTGCAGACGAAGGAGGAGTATTATATGGGAGAGATATGGGATGTCATGGTGAGGAGTATATGGAGCAGGAGGGAAAGGCGAACTTGAATGAGACATGACGGTGGTGAGGATGTTGATGATGGCAATGACGGTGGTGGTGGTGATGATACTGATGGTGATGGTGATGGTGGTGGTGGTGATCATGATGATCATGATGCTGGTGGTTCTGAAACTGACGATGTTGCTGATGATGGTGATGATACTGATGAAGACACAGATGACGAGGCGGGGGATGAGGATTCATAAAGTTTGATGGTC
>CAUYUJ010011850.1:7500-20698 GCA_963575745.1 Prorocentrum cordatum
CAGATGCTTTCTTCCTCTATCAATCGCGCCGCCCCCCCCCGCGCTGCCGCCAGCTGACGAAGCTGGTCGTGCTCTCCTGGGCACTAGGCATCCCGGCGGACGGCATCGTCATCGCCGCCGCCCTGAGCACGCAGGACAGAGCGATTGCCCCCCTGTCGTCTGCGGGGGGGTACAGATCTCCCCTCCTACTCTTCCTGGTCCTCCGCCCCCCCTCACGTACCGAAGAGGGGGGTGCACGACTTGTCCGCTCCCGGGCTATCCTGCATCTGCATGTTCACGTTGAGCATAGCCTCGTGTCGAATTCCCCCCCTCCAGGACGTCTTCAAGCTCGCTGCGCCCGCGAACTGCCGGCGCCCAGAGGATGGCTCCGCCAGCGCGCGCTCGCCGCGGGCCCTTGGCTCGCCTGTCTTCTGCGGCTCGCTCACGGGAGTCCTGGAGGAGGGATGGGAGGGAAGAGGAGGATGGGGGGAGGGAAGATGGAGGAGGATGGTGGGGAAGAGGGGGAGGGGGTGGAGAAGGAGGAGGAGGAGGAGGTGGAGGACGAGGAAGAGGAGGAGAAGGAGGAGGGAGGAGGAAGAGGAGGAGGAGGAGGAGGGGGAGGAGGAGGAGAGGAGGAGAAGGAGGAGGAGGAGGAGGAGGTGGAGGAGGAGGGAGGAGGAGGTGGAGGAGCAGGAGGAGGAGGAGAAGGAGAAGGAGGAGGGAAGGAGGAGGAGGAGGAGGAGGAGGAGGAGGAGTGAGGAGAGGTACGAGGACAAGGGGGATGGGCAAGGGAGGGGGAGAGTGAGACTTGGAGCAGGACGAAGCGGAGGGAGGAGGAGGAGGAGGAGGAGGAGGAGGAGGGGGGGGGGAGGAGAAGGAGGAGAGGGACGAGGAGGAGGAGCAGGAGGAGGAGGAGCATGAGGAGGAGCAGGAGGAGGAGCAGGAGGAGGAGCCAGAGGAAGAGCAGGAGGAGGGAGGAGAGAGACGAGAAGGAATGGAAGGGGAGGGCGAAGGGAGGGGAAGAGGAGGACTGGGAGTAGAGGACGAGGAAGAGGAGGAGGAAGACGATGGAGGAGGAGGAGAAGGAGGAGGAGGAGGAAGATGAGGAGGAGGAAGACGAGGGGGAGGAGGGGGAGGGATGATGATGATGATGATGATGATGATGATGATGCTGCTGATGCTGATGATGATGATGATGATGCTGATAATGGTTATGTTGCTGATGCTGATGATGATGATGATGATGACGTTGCTGCTGCTGGTAATGATCATGCTGATGATGATGATTATGGTGATGATGATGATGATGATGATGATGATGATGATGGTGATGCTGATAATGATGATACTGTTGATGCTGATGATGATGACGATGCTGATGACGATTGTGAGCATGTTGATAATGATGGTGGTGACGCTGCTGCTGAAGATAATTATGATGATGCTGATATTGGCGATGGTGATGGTGACGGCGAACATCATGGTGATGACGATGATGATGCTGATGCTGATGATGTTGATGATGTCGATGGTGATGGCGACGGTAATTCTGATGATGCAGACGGTGGTGGTGATGCTGATGATGGTGATGATGGTGATGAGGTTGTTGGTGGTGATGATGATGATGATGGTTATGCTGATGATGGCGATGATGCTGAGGCTGATTATGCTGATGATGATAGTGGTGTTGATGATTATGGTGGTTGTGGTGATGATGATGCTGATGATGATGCTGCTGCTGCTGATGATGATGATGATGATGATGATGATGATGATGATGATGATGCAGGTGCTGAGTTTTTTAATTGCACGGTTATTATTGCTGGACTCCCTACATGCGCCCTGGCGCTCTCGCCTCGGTGCCGGTTGCATGTCCTCTGAAACTGAGACTCACGCTCGAGCGTTTCGGGGTACCGCCCAATCAGGCTGCCCAGCAGCACCACCACCACCACCAACAACAACAACAATAACAAGAGCAACACACATTTTGGGACTGTTCACTCATATCTGTTCGCGTTCCGTTCAACACGTATACCCCAAACCTTCGATACCCGCCCTCTTCGTTTTCGATCGTTCCCCCCCATGGAGGTACATCTTCCTTACGTGCCACGTGAATGTAGTGCAGCCCCTAAAACACGGGAGCAGAGGACAGATGGAAGCGGGATGGAGAAGGATATGGAGCACGAGAGAAATCAGCGGGAGAGGGGTCAAGGGCAGAGAGTACGTGGCAGAAGCAGACGAGCCCATCGGGCGGGCAGACCCTGGCGGGCGGGTCAGGAAAGCGGGCCCAGGCGCCCAGGTCGAGCAGGCGGATTGCTGAAGCGTGAGTCCTGCATGAATCGCAAGGACGTTTCCAGCGACAATGCGATTCCCAAGTACATCGCGAGCAAGGCCAGAGCGAGAGCGTGATTCGAGTGTCGAGGGCGCGGCGTCTGAATACACTGTGAGGAGGTCCCACGCGTGAGCGCGATTCCTGCATGCGCTGTGAGGAGGTCTCGCGCGAGAGCGCGATTGTGGAATACACTGGGGAGGTATCACTCGGGAGCCGTTGTTCTTGTAGCTGGGGGGCCAGGGGCTTACGCAGTTTGAGCAGGCAGAATGCCCCTGTATCAGAAAACAGGGTGCGGGCCTCAGGAGGAGCATTTCTACTGAACAAAAACAATGCTGACGGGTGGGGTCCGAACAACAACAACAATCAGTTCAACATTGTTCGCCCGTACCTGCTCACCTGCCAGCCAACACGTGTACCCCAAACCCTCGGTACCCGCCCTCTTCCTTTTTGATCGTGCCCCCTTAGAGGATCTATCTTCCTTTCCTGCCACGCATAATGGGTGCAGCCCCTGAACCAGGGGACGAGAGGACGGATGGAAGGGGGAGGGAGAAGGATGGAGTTCGGGATTGGCAGGAAGGGGGCCAGGAGCGGAAACCACGCGGCATAACCAGGCGGGCCCATCTGGCGGGCAGACCTTTGCGGGCGGGCGGGAAGGCGGGCCCAAGCGGCCAGGTCGAGAATGCGTGTTGCTAAAGCGTGAGGAGAGTTCGACACATAGCGCGGCTCCCAAACAAATCGTGAGCAAGCCCAGAGCGAGAGCGTGATTCCTGGGTGTCGAGGGCGCGGCGTCTCAATACATTGAGAAGAAGTCCCACGCCAGAGCGCGATGTCTGCATTAATTGTGGGGAAGTCCCGCGAGAGCCCGGTATTGCATTATTTTGTGAGGAAGTATCAGGCGGGAGCCGTGTTTGTTGAATTTCATTGTTGTCGAATAATAAGTGTTGGTTCCCCCTCCCGTGGCCGATGTGTTTTTTCAATTGAAGTGCGTCTCCCAGGGCTCACACCTTGTTTTCCAGCAGGGAAGATCACTAGGCTCAAACTGCGTTGCTGGCCCTTGGGTTGCAACAACAACGGTTCCCGCTTGAGACTTCCTCCCCAGTTAGCCAGGACCCCCGCTCCCGCCCGAAATGTCTTTGTATTTTACTCAAGGTTCGCGCTCTCGCTTGGGACTTCTTTGCAATGGATTCGGGGATGTCTTTGTTTCGACACTCTGGAGCCGCGCTCCCACTGTAGACCCGCATGCAAGTTATTCAATAATACTTACTCAAGGATCGCGGTCTTGCGTGGGAATTCCCGGCAATTTGCTCGAGCGCCGCGCTCCCGACACTCAGGCACCCAGGGGTGGCGCTCACGCTTGGGACTCTTTTTCGCAGCTTACTTAGAAAATCAATCGTTGCCCGTTCGTGGCCCCGTTGCAGCCCTCCGTGGCCCCCTCGCTGCCTTTCGTGGCCCCGTTGCAGCCCTTCGTTGCCCCCTCCCCGTCCTATGTGGCCCCGTTGCAGCCCCGTGGCCCCCTCGCTGCGTTTCGTGGCCCCGCTGCAGCCCTTCTTGGCCCCCTCGCTTCCCTTCGTGGCCCCGTTGCAACCCGTCGTGCCCCCATCGCTGCGTTTCGTGGCACCATATTTGTATGCCCTTCGTGGCCCCCGCGCGTTCGCGCCCGTCGTGGCCACATATGCATGCCATCTGCGTCCCAATCTACGTACGCCCTTCGTGGCCCCCGCTCGTTCGCGCCCGTCGTGGCTCCATATACATGCTCTTCTTGGCCCCGCTGTCGCCTTTTGTGGCCGCCTCGCTGTCCTACGTTGCCCCTTTGCTACCCTCAGTTGCCCTGTCGTTGCCCTCTGTGGCCCCGCATTATCTGCCCTTCGTGGCCCCTCTCGTTCGCGCCGTTCGTGGCCCCATACGCATGCCCTTCATGGCCCCGCCGCCGCCTTTCGTTGCCCATTTCCTGCCCTTCGTGGCCCCGCTGTCGCTTTCGCTTTCGCTCGCGCTCCCGCTCTCGCTTTCGCTCGTCGTCGTCGCCGCCGTCGTCGTCGTTGTCGTCGTCGTCGTCGTCGTGGTCGGTCCTCTGTCCGTTCCTCTTGGAGTCGGGTTGCCGCCGGTCAGCGCTGCCGCTGGCCAGGCGTACGGTCCGCGGCCGCCCCGCCGCCTACCAGGGCCTGGCCTGCACGGAAGAACGATTTATACCGACCAAAAAGGGCACGATCGAAAACGACGAAGGCTGGTACCGAGGGTTTGGAGAATACGCGTTTAGTGACACCCGAGCAGATCAGAGCGAACCGTCCTACAATGATTGTTGTTGTTCTTGTTGTAGTTCGGGGCCCAACAACGCAAGTTGATGACCCTTCGGCTTCCTTTTGTAAAAGTAGGGTGCCCGCCCCTGATGGGAGCACCTTACTTGAAAACTACAATGGTTACTGGAGGGGTGATCAACAATATTGCGTTTTCGAAATGACAAACCAACAACAAGTGGCAACGGCAACAACAACGGCAGCAGCAACAACAACATTCATGTCAAGACTGTTCGTTCATATCTGCGCGCGTGCCATTCAACACGTGTTTCCCAAATCCTCGATACCCGCCCTCTTCGTCTTCGATCGTATTATTTCAGGGAGTCTGTTTTTACTTGGAACGTGTCTTTCATGCAGCCCCTACGGCAGGGGAGAAGAGGACGGATGGAAAACAGGGACAAAGGGGATGGAGGAAGCTTGAGCACGAGAGAGAGAGAGAACAAAAAAAACGAAAACACATTAAAACCACATAACGAGCACCAGGACGCGGGGCCAAGAGCAGAAATCGCGCGGCAGAACCAGGCGGGCAAATCGGGTGGGTAGACCCTGACAGGCGGGTCAGGAAGGTGGGCCCAAACGGCCAGGTCGAGCAGGCGGGTTGCTGAATTGTGCCTCCTGCATGAATCGCGAGTCTCGAGCGACAGCGCGGTTCCCAAGGAATTCGTGAGATAGACCACGCCGAGAGCGTGATTCCTGAGTGTCGAGGGCGCGGCGTTTGAATCAATTGCGAGGAGATCCCACGCGAGAGCGAGATTTCGAGATCAATTGTGAGGACGTCCCGCGCGAGAGCGCGATTTGATAATGTATTGTGAGGAAGTATCAGGCGGGATCCGTTGCTATTGTAACACGGGAGGCACAATCCTGAGACCGAATATTTTCCTTTTATCAAAAAGGTTGCGAGCTCCAGGAAGGGCGCTTCAATGGGCAAAATACCATGTGCCCCGGAGGGGGGCAACCATTCTGTTTCTTCAGTCGTGAGAGTTCAACAGCATCAACAACAATTAGTTTAAGACTTATTGCTCTTATCTGCTCCAGAGTCATTCAACGTGCATCCCCCAAACCCTCGATATCCGCCCTCTTCGTTTTCGATGGTGCCCCTGTTGGGGGGTATATACTTATTCCTTCATGCCAGGCCCTGGCAAACGGCGGGGCGGCCGCGGACCGTCGGCCTGGCCAGCGGCAGCGCTGACCGGCGGCAGCCCGACCCCAACAGGAATGGACAGGGGACCGACGACGACGACGACGACGGCGACGACGACGACGACGACGAGCGAAAGCGGGAGCGAGAGCGAAAGCGAGAGCGACAACGGGCCACGAAGGGCAGGAAGGGGGCCACAAAGGGCGACGGTGGGGCCACAAAGAGTATGCGCATGGGGCCGCGAAGGGCGCGAACGAGCGGGGGCCACGAAGGGCAGATAATGCGGGGCCACAGAGGGCAACGGCGGGGCCACTGAGGGTAGCGACGGGGCCATGCAGGGCAGCGAGGGGGCCGCGAAGGGCGACAGCGTGGCCACGAAAGGCATGCATATGGTGCCACGGCGGGCGCGAACGAGCGGGGGCCCCGACGGGCATTCGTATGTCGGGCCGCAGAGGGCAAGGAAGGGGCCACTGAGGGCAGCAACGGGGCCACGAAAGGCAGCGAGGGGGCCGCGAAGGGTGACGGCGGTGCCACGGGGAGCACGCAGATGGGGCCACGACGGGCGCGAACGAGCGGGGCCACGAAGGGCATGCATATATGGTGCCACGAAGGGCAGCGAGGGGGCCACGAAGGGCTGCAACGGGGCCACGAACGGCAGCGAGGGGGCCACGAAGGGCTGCAACGGGGCCACGAAGGGCAGCGAGGGGGCCGCGAAGGGTTGTAACGGGGCCACGAAGGGCAGCGAGGGGGCCACGCAGGGCTGCAACGGGGCCACGAATGGTAGCGAGTGGGCCACGAAGGCTGCAACGAGGCTACGAAAGGGCAGCGAAGGAACGGGGTCCTTGCTAAATTGCGAGGGAGTCTCATGAGGGAGCCGTTGTTGTTTAAGTCCGGGGGCCAATAACCAATTTTGAACCTAGTGATTTTCTTTGAATCCCCGGGGGAAGCACTTCAATTGAAAAACACAATGGTCACCGGAGGGGATATCAGCCATACTAATTTTTCAGTAGTGAGAGTTTAGCAGAAACAACACCAACAACATCAACAGCAATAGAAACAGCAACAACATTAACAGCAACAGCAACAATCATTGTAAGACTGTTCGCTCTTATCTGGTCGCGTGCCACCAAACACTTACACATCAAACCCTCGATGCCCGCCCTTGTCGTTTTCGATCGTACCACCTTAGGGGTACATTGTTCTTACATGCGACGCCTAAGGCAGGGGAAGGGAAGACGGCTGGAAGGAAGGGACAAGTGGCAGGCGTGTCGTTTAAGCGTGAGTCCTGCACGAATCGCGAGGAGAGTTCGAGCGATAGCACGATTCCCAAGTAAATCGTAAGAGAGGCCAGCGAAGAGCGGCATCCCTGAGTGTCGAGGGCGCGGCGTCTGAGTACATTGCGAGGAACTCTAACGCGAGAGAGCGATTCTTGCATAAGTTGTGAAGTCCCGCACGAGAACGCGATTTGGGATAAGTGTGGGGAAGTATGAGCTTGTAGTCGCTGTTGTTGTAGTAATGGGGCCCAGGGGACAGTTAGGTGACAACGTCATTTCCCCTTGTGAAACACAGCGTGCGACCCCCAGGAGGAGCTCTTCAGTGGAACAAATACGATGGTCACCGGACGGGGGATCGACAATCCAATATTTGTCTAAACATAGAATCCAACAACAACTGCAATAAACAACAACCAATTTAATTATGTCCGCTTTTACCTGCTCGCGTGCCATTCAACACGTGTATCCCGAACCCCCGATACCCGCTCTTGTCGTCTGCGATCGTACCCCTCTCAAAGGTATGTCTTTCTCACCTGCAGCGTTTTTTCGTGCAGCCTCTCAGGAATGAAAAAGAGGACGGATGGAAAGAACGGACAACGGGGAGGGGAGGGAGGAGGCTTGAACACAAGATAGTCACCAGGATGGGTGGCTAGGAGCAGAAAGCACGTGGCAGGACCAGACGGGCAGATCGGGCGGGTAGACCCTAGCGGGCGGGTCGGGAAGGCGGGCCCAGGCAGCCAGGTCGAACAGACGGGTTGCTGAAGCGTGCGTCGTGCATGAGTCGAAACGAAGCCTCGAGCGACAGCGCGATTCCCGAATAAATCGTGGGGAAAGCCGGGCAAGAGCGTGATTCCTGAGTGTCAAGGGCGCGGCGTCCGAATACATTGCGACGAAGTCCTGCGCGAAAGCGCGATTTGGGAACTCATTGTGCGGAGGTGTCAGGCGGGAGCCGCTGTTGTTGTAAACTGGGGGCCAGGGGCACAGTTTGATGACACCTCGTCTTCCCATTACACACATTCACATATATATACATACATACATACATCCATCCATACATACATACACGTCTACGTGCATATCTACAACTATGCTTATGTATGTATGTATATATATATATGTTCAAAGATGTACGCATACGCATGTCTATATACACGTACGTATATAAATACATAGGGACACACACAGCTATAGTTTCATACATTTATACACATATACAGCTGTGTATCTATATTGTAAAGGTGCGAGCCCAGGGAAAACACAATTCAATGGACAAACAACTGCCACGGGTACGGGAGCGCCAGCACTATTTATCAGTTAGGAATGGGAAGTCAGCAGCAACACCAACCATTTAAACACCACTGATATCTCCTATCTGATCGCGTGCCATTCAACGCATATCTCCCAAACCCTCGATGTCCGCCCTCTTCGTTGTCGATCGTGCCCACTTGGGGGCATATCAGCCTCATCTGCCACGTGCACTTACCGCGGACCCTTCCACCAGGGGAGGATAGGACGGATGAAAGGGGGAGGGGGAAGGATGGAACAACGAGAATTTACCAGGAGGGTGGCTAGGAGCAGAACGCACGTGGTATAACCAGGCGGGCAGACCGAGCGGGCGCACCGTAATGGGCGAGCCAGGAAGACTGGCCCAACGCCCAGGTCGACCAGGCGGGTTGCTGAAACGTGAGTATTACATAAATCGCGAGGGGATTCCAAGTACATCGTGAAAGCAGCGAGCGCGAGAGCGTGACTCCGCAGTGTAGAGGGCGCGGCGCCTGAATAATTGGTAAGGAAGTTCCACGCGATCCGAACGCGATTATGGAATACCGCGTGGGGAAGTACCAGGCGAGCGCCGTTATTGTAGGTCGGGGTTCAAGGGCCGAGTTTGGTGACACCAGAGCTTTCCCACATGTAAAACCGCGCGCGAGGCCTGAGAGGGGGGCACGCCACTTAGAAAAATACCTTGTGACGTACCCAGCTCATGCCAGGATAATGACGATACAGGCGCCGCCATATAGCGTGCAAACTACATGGGATGCGTCCACATGGCACGATGCAGTGAACAGCAACAGGAAACCGAGGACCGAGGGCCCAGGCTTGAGGAGGACATGGGGGCTGGAACGGAGGGCAGGACAAGGACGCGTGGGGGGCCGAACCGTCAGCGCGGCAGCAGCAGAAGGAAGGTGGCAGGGGGCAGGGGACGACGACGAACGCGACTGGACGAGACCGAAGAGTGCTGCGTTCGTCGGCGGTGCGCTAAAAATGCAGCGCTGCCTGCGCCATGTCGCCGCTGCGCCCGAACACAGCACGGCATTTGCTTAGAGTCAGAGCAAGACGCGGGCGAGGTCTGGCTCGGCTGTCAGCCTCTCTGCTTCCTTCCTGACGGCCCAGGTACAAGAACACGGCGTCACTCCGCTGGGCCCCAGGGGTGGCGAGGTCCCTTGGTGGTCCGCGTCGGGTTTCGCTCCGCTGGGTCCCCCAGCAGCTCTCGAAAGTGGCGGCAGCTTCGCGAGTCGCAGCCCCCCAGGGATGTCGAGGTCCAGTATGCATCTGGATGGTGCCTCCCTCCGCTGAACCCCCCAGCAGCAGCCCCCGAAAGGGGCGGCAGCTTCCACATCGCAGCCCCCCAGGGATGGCGAGGACGAATCTGGTTTTGCGCGGTGCTTCACTCCGCTGGGCCCGCCAGCAGTCTTCGAATCTGGTAATTGTTTCGTACATCGCAGCCCCACAGGGATGGCGAGGTCTATCTGCGTGGTGCCTCTCTTTGCTGGACCCCCCAGCAGCCCTCGAGAGTGACGACAGTTTCGCACATCGCAGCCCCCTAAGGACGGCGAGTTCTAATCTGAATTCGGGTCGTTCTTTAATCCGCTGGACCCCCCAGCAGCCTTCGAAAGTGGCGACAGTTTCGCAGATCGCAGCCCCCCGGGGATTGCGAGGTCTAGTATGAATCTGAGTGGTGCCTCACTCCGCTGGACCCCCAGCAGAGCTCGAGTGACGACAGTTTCGCAGATCGCAGCCCCACAGGGATGGCGAGGTCTAAGCTGAATCTGCGTTGTACTTGACTCCGCTGGAAACCCCCAGCAGCCCTCGCAAGCGGCAACGGTTTCGCAGATCGCAGCCCCCAAGGGATGGCGAGGTCTAGTATGAATTTGGGTGGTGCCTCACTCCGCTGGACCCCCCAGCAGCCATCGAAAACGGCGACGGTTTCGCAGATCGCAACCCAATCCCACAGGGATGGCGAGGTCTAGTCTGAATCTGCGCGGTACCTCATTCCGCTGAACCTTCCAGCGCTAAAGTGGCGAGGTGAAGGCAGGAGGAAGGACGAGAGAAGGAATGAGGCAGGAAAGAAGGAAGGAAGGAGGTGTGTGACCGCAATGCTTTATTTTAAAACGAGTACCCAAAGCATGATGGTTGGAACATACCATGGTTACCGGAGGGGGGGATCAACCACACGTATATCCCAAACCCTCGGTGATTGCCCGCTCTCTTCGTTTTCGATCGTACCCCCCCGGAGGTATATTTTGTTTACTTGCCGCGTGTACTTGGTGCAGCCTCTGAACCAGTGAAGGAGATGACGGATGGAAGGGGGAGAGAGGAGGATGGAACGCAGGAGAAATTAGCAGGAGAAGGGGGCTAGGAACAGAAGACACGTGGCAGAACCAGACGGGCAGATCGGGCGGGTAGACCCTAACGGGCGGGTCGGGAAGGCGGGCCCAAGCGGCCAGGTCGAGCAGGCGTGTTGCTGAAGCGTGCGTCCTGCATGAATCGCGAGGAGAGCTCGAGCGATAACGCGATTCCCGAGGAAATCGTGAGAGAGGCGCAAACGAGAGCGTGATTCCTGAGTGTCGAGGGCGCGGCGTCTGAGTAAATGGGGAGGAACTGCCACGCGACAGCGCGACTCCTGCATAACTTGTGGAGAAGTCCCCCGCGAGAGCGCGATGTTGGAATACATGGTGAGGAAGTATCAGGCGGGAGCCGTTGCTGTTGTAGTTCGGGGGCCAGGTTCGCAGTTTGGTGACACCTGAGCTTTCCCAGATATAAAGCCGGGTGCGAGCCCCGAGGGGGACACATCAGTTGAAAAAAGATGGTGACTACCAGAGGGGGTTGGAGCAACGATAATAGTTTTTGAAGAAAGGGAACTCAACAACAACACCGTTCCCGTTCGATACGTCCTCACAAATTACTTCGAGAGGCCCTGGCCAGAGAGGGTTCGATTCTCAGGACGGGCGCTATCGCTTGAGAATTCTTCGCATTTTAGCAGTATCATGGGGGTCCGTTAGATCAGTGTTGCCGCTATTTGCGGATGTCTGAACGGCCGTTTCGCTTGAAATTTCTTCGGAATTCAATACTACCAGGTGGTCATTCAGAAATAGGTTGCTGCTACTCGTGGATGCTGGCACGGTCTTTTCGTTCGAGACTTTGTTACGATTCAGCAACAGGGGGGTCTTTCAGAGAACTATTGGTGCTACTCGCGGATCCCGGAACGGCCGTTCCGCTTGAGACCTCCTCGCAATTCAGCAGCACAGGGGACTCCGTCAGAGCAGTCTTGCCACTACCTGTTGAGGCCCCAGGGGGCACCATGACGCTCCTGGGGTATTTCCTCGGGAGTTGTTTTAGCTTCCCGCCCCTCCGAGGCCCCAAGAGGCCCCAGGGGGCGTCTTCTGTGTTAGGATATGTGCTTGGGCGCTATTAGGCCTCTACGCTCCCAGGAGGCCCCAGGAGGCAATGCTTTGTATTAGAGCATGTGTTCGGGAAAGGGTTTTCGGCCCACCCGCCCCCAGGAGGCGGTCTGCCTCCCCGTCCTCCGTCCTCGCGCTGCCCTTCTCCCCGCCTCCTCTCGGCCTCTCTCCTCGTCGCCCTCCGCTTCCTCCCCCCCCGCCCTCTGCTGGGGAGACCAACAGGTACCGATACCGCTACTCCCCGGACCTCTCCCAGGGTGCGTTCTGACCAGGATTTTGAAGGGAATCCAACGGTGGCGACGAGGGCCTCCGAGGAGGCCCAACAAGGAGAACAGGGGCGAAGGGTCGCGGTATGCTACCTTCTCCTTTGCTTGTCTCGGCCTCCCCCCTCCCTCGTCCCTCGCCCCCTCCTCCGCGCAGCCCCGCGCCGCGTGTGGCGCCGGCGCCTGCTCGGCGGAGCTGCCCCCTCCGCCAGCCGCCGGCAGCGGGGCGCCCGGGAGAGCAGCGGCGCCGCGCGCGAGGACTTCGCGCAGCACCTCTCGGAGAACTACATCACCCGGGCTCGCTTCGACGGTGGGTCAGAGCCCCGAATCATCAGGGGTAATTCGGGTCAGGGATAACACGGGTTCCTTTTTCGGGAATCCAAACCCAAGTTACCCCGGACCCGAGTTACCCCAGATAACTCGGGCGCCCAAGTGGGCCTGCTCTTCGCCTCGAGAGGGGGGGGGGCGGGGCTCTCGGCGGAGGACGGGGTGCCGCTGCCGCTACCCCTGCCTCGTTTTCGCCGTGTGGGGCCTTCGCACGTTTTCCCCTCCGCATGTTTCCCTTTTGGTACCCCTGCGTCTACCCTTCGCACGCGTTTTCCCCGTTTTGGGGGCCTCCTGGGAGGCCCCTCGTCGCCGCCGCTGGGGGTTCGCTTCGAAAGCCTGGTCAGAACGCACCCCGGGAGGGGTCCGGGGAGCAGCGGCATCGGTACTTGCTGGTCTCCCCGGGCCAGAGGGTGTCGATTCTCGTCGATCCGGCGTGTGGGTTTAAGAAATCTAAGATCTAAGTTGAAGCTCTGCTTCAGCATGAGCTTCAGCTCTGCTTGGGAGAGGGAGAGGGGGGGAGAGGGGGAGAGGGGGAGGGTGTCGATTTTGCTCGTCGGTTCTCTACGTTGTTCAAGCTTCGGGATGCTCTCCAGCAGTTTCAGGAGGGGAAAAAAAACACACAGACACAATGAATCGTCGATTCCCCAGAAAATATGGGAAAATATGGGAAGTGGGGGGGATGACAAAAACCCAGAAAATATGGGAAAATATAGGGAATCCTTTTGTTTGTGTGTATTTATTCGTGTGTCCTGGGGCCCCTTCACAGTTGTGCCCCGCCGAGAGCGCCGCACCCCGCCGCGAGCGTCGGGCTCGCTTCGACGGTGGGCCGTCTCTTCGCCTCGGGGGGAGGGGGGCTGGCTGGCTACAGGATGTCGGTTGTGCTCGTCGATTCCCTACGGTTTTCGAGCTTCGGGA
>CAUYUJ010011851.1:0-20689 GCA_963575745.1 Prorocentrum cordatum
CCAGGCCCAAAATCACCTAATGAGGGCGAAGCGCGTCACGCTTTGACAGAGAGAGAGGGCGAGAGCAAGAGCGAGAGCGAGAGCGAGGGAGAGAGAAAGAGAGAGAGAGAGAGAAAGAGAGGGTGAGGGTGAAAGAGAGCGCCAGAGACAGATAATATATATTACAAAATAAAAGACAGGGAGAGAGAGAGAGAGAGAGAACACAAAAAATGATAAAGGGAGAGAGGGAGAATACAAAGAGGAAGCTACAATCAAGAGAAAGCGTGGGAGAAAGAGAGAGAGAGAGGAAACAAAAAAATGATAGCAACAGGGAAAAAGCATACAAAACCAGATTGGAAGTGAGAGATGGCATTATGTAGTTATGGATTTATGTATAAAGAGAGAGAGAGAGAGAGGGATCGAGAAACAAAGAGCGAAGAGAATTACTACGAGACGCACACACATACGCACACACGCACACACATACGCAAACGCACCCAACACAGACAGAGAGGCAGGCAGGCAAAAGGGAGACAGGCAGACTAGATAGACAGACAGGCAAAGCAAAAACGGAGAGAGGGGGGGACAGAAAGAAAGGGGGAGAAAGAGAGAGAGAGAGAGAACAATATATATATATATATATATTCAAAAAAAGAAAGCGAAACAGAACAATAAAAGGAGGGACTCTAAAATGGTGATTTCTTCACGTGTCGCCACCGCCACACAAAGCCGACAAAATCACCAGGCTAAGGCGGAGCGGTCAGGAAACCTGGTTCGCGGGCCGCGTAGAAAACACATACGCACACATGCGCTGACACACCCGACACAGGCAGACAGGGCGGCAGGCAAAAGAGAGACAGGCAGACTAGACTGACAGCCAGGCAAAGCGAGAACGGAGAGAGGGGCAAGAGAGAAGGAGAGAGATAGGAAAAAGGAGGGACAAAGGAAAACAAAGGGAGAGACCCTTACCTTGGCGACTCCCCCAAGACCCATCCCGTCACACAAAGCGGATGAGATCACCAAAGTCGGGCGGAACGGTCGGGAAACCTAGCCCGCGGGGCACCAACGGTAGCGCAGAAAACGACCATGAAACACACACACACACACACACACACGCACACACACACACACACACACACACACACGCGCACACACACACACATACGCTGACGCACCCGACACTGACAGAGAAGCCGGCAGGCAAAAGGGAGACAGGCAGGCTAAACTGACAGACAGGCAAAGCGAAAACGGAGAGGGGTGAGAGAGAGAGAGATATAGAAACAACATATACATATATATACATATATATACATACAGAGAGAGAAACAAAAAGAGGGGGGATGTAAAAAAGACAAACAGAAGACAAAAAAACACTACTGTGGCGATTTCCCCACGCGCCCCCCCCCCGCCACACGAAGCCGACGAAATCACCAAAGTAGGGCGGAGCGGTCGGAAAACCTGGCCCGCAGGGCCCCGGCGGCCGAGTGGAAAATGACCATGAGACGCACATACACATACACACACACATACATACACATACACACATACGCTGACGCACCCGACACAGGCAAACAGGCAGGCAGGCAGAAGGGAGACAGGCAGACTTGACAGACAGACAGGGAAAGCGAAAATGCAGAGAGGGGGGAGAGAAAGAGAGAGAGAGAGAGGAACAAACAAAAATGATACCGGAGAAAAAGCCCAATCATAATCTTTCTAGGGCTGCAGGGTTATATGGGCAATAGGGCTATTGGGCTATACGGTAATAGAGCTACAGGGATATAGGACTATAGGGCTATAGGGTATAGGGTAATAGGGATATAGAGCTATAGGGCTATACGGCTATAGGGCTGTAGCGCTATTGAGCTATAGGGCTATAGGGCTGTAGAGCTGTAGAGCTGTAGGGCTATAGGGCTATTGGGCTATAGGGCAATAGGGCTATAGGGCTACAGGGCACCCCCGGGCCCCCGGGCACCCCCGGGCACGCCTGGGCACCCGGGCACCCAGGCACCCGGGCACCCCAGGGCACCCCCGGGCACACCCGGGCACCCGGGCGTGCAGCGAAAATCGGTGGCAAACCTAACCTGACCATATGAATCCGCTAGGACACCTACAGAGGCAAGCTCTGATTGGGGAAATACATATATATCTATACTAGAACCATCGCGCGCGCTTCGCGCGCGCTCAGGTTCTAGCAGGCCCCAGACCTTGACGAATTCATTGCTCCACTGAAGTAGTGGACCAGTCCCCGCATGCCAATCTGCATTCCGAAAGGCCTTCCAGGAAAATGGTTGCGTAAGGGGGCGGAGGCCGTATGAATCGGGTTCCCAGAAGGCCTTCTGGGAGCATGGGTTTGGGGGCGTCTTGGGGAGCCTGTTGGTGCGTGCCGTCGTCGTCGTCGTCGTCGTCGTCGTCGTCGTCGTCGTCGTCGTCGTCGTCGTCGTCGTCGTCGTCGTCGTCGTCGTCGTCTTCGTCTTCGTCGTTTCGTCGTCGTCGTCGTCGGCTCAAGAGGGCACTTGGGGCAACTTTGTGCGAAACGATCTGCGGAGGGCCGCGAGAATGCGATCAGTCATGTTCCCAATCAACTTCCCAGACAGCTCTCCTGTAGCATGATGGTACTTCGAAGCCTCCGGAGACTCGCGGGCCCATGATGAACCATGTCCCCGGAAGGCTTTCTGGGGACATGGCTTGTTGGGGTGTGTTGGGGGGTCTCTTGGGCGTTCCCTGGGAGCCCCATGGGGGCCTCGGGGAACTCTCGGGCCCATGAAGAACCATGTCCCCAGAAGGCTTTCTGGGGACATGGTTTGTTGGGGTGTGTTGGGGGGCCTCTTGGGCGTTCCCTGGGGGTCCCATTGGGGGTCTCTTGGGGCTTCCTGTGGGCCTCTTGAGCGCCTCACGGGGCTTCGTGGGAGCCTCTTGGTGGCCTCCAGGGGCCTACAGGCGGCCTCTAGGGCCAGAGACCTCGAAATATCGGTTGGCGGCCCCCCTCTGGGCCCTCTCTTGGGGAGCTCTTGGGGCACAGTTGGGTTGTCTGGGGAGCATCCTGGGCCGTCTTGGGGCCCTCTTCGGGGCCTCCTGGCCCGTCTTGGAGCGATCTGAAGGGCCTCCGAGCGAGGCCGTGAGGGAACGCTGGGAAGCGGGGGAAGCGAGAACGCCTAAATCCTTCAAAAAGCATCGGAAAATTAGTGAATCTTGCCTCCCAGGGCCCTCTTGGGGAGCCTCTTGAGTCTGTCCTGGAGCGTGTTGGAGTCCTCGTCGGCCGTGTTGAGGGCAGCTTGGGCGTCTTCGGGGTCTCGGGACCGTCTAAGGCCCTCTCGGGACCTCCATTAGCCTGTCGCGGCTTGCTTCGGGGCGGGCCCGGGCCGCCTCGGGACCCCTCTGGGCCTTCTCTTGGCACGCTCTTGGGCACACTTGGGTTGTCTGGGGAGCATCCTGGGCCGTGTTGGGGCCCTCGTCGGGGCCTCATGGGCCTTCTCGGAGCGATCTGAAAGGCCTCCGAGGCCGTGACGGAGCGCTGGAAAGCGGGAAAAACGAGAACACCAAAATCCAAAACACTCGGAAAACGGGTGAATCTTGCCTTCCAGGGCCCTCTTGGGGAGCCTCTTGAGTCCGACCTGGAGCGTGTTGGAGTCCTCGTCGGCTGTCTTGAGGCCATCTTGGGCGTCTTCGGGGCCTCGTGGGACCGTCTGGAGTCCTCTCGGGACCCCCTTAGCCTGTCGTGGCCTGCTTCGGGGCGGGCTCGGGCCGCCTCGGGAGCTCTGGCCCCGCAACCCCTGGTGTGCACCGATGGGGGGAACAGGCAGCGGCCCGCCCCCCCCCCCCGGGGCCTACTCCGAGATAGAGAATCATGTTCCCGGGAAGCCTTCAGGGAGCATGATTTCTTTGGCTCTCCGAGAGGGGGGCATCTGGGGGCTTACCGAGGGGCGCCTTTTGGCCTTGTCGGAGAGCCTACTGGAAACATGGTTGGGGCGGTGGGCGGAAGCCCAAGGAAACATGTTCCCGGAAAGCTATCTGGGAAATACGATTTACCGAAGTGCCTTGGGGGCCCGCAGGGGGCTTCCCTGGGGGTCCCTTGGGGCCTATTGGGGCTTCCGGGGGGCCTCTTGGGAGCCTCACGGGGCTTCTTGGGAGCCTCTTGATGGCCTCCGGGGGCGTCCCAGGAGCCTCTCAGGCCGGAGACCTTGAAATGTCGCGCTCTTCGGGCCCTCTTGGGTCGCTCTTGGGGCTCTCTTGGGGCGCTCTCGAGGCCCCCTTGACTTATCTGGGGAGCCTCCTGGGCCGTCTCTGGGCTTTCTTGGGACCATCTTCGGCCGTCTTGGAGCGATCTGAGGGGCCTCTGACGCGGTCCGGGACCGTGGGCAGGCGGAACATGGGAGAGCGCAAGAATGCCTCAAAAACCAGTGGAAAATTAATGCTTTTCGGCTTCTGGGGCCCTTTGGAGGGGCCTCTGGAGGCGCTCTTGGAGCGTTTTGGCGGCGTCGTCGGCCGTCCTGAGGCCATCTTCGACATGTCCCGGGCCTCTGGGAGCTGTCTTTAGGCGTCCTGGGAACCCTGAAATCATGTTCCCGGAGAGGCTTCCGGGAACATGATTTCGAACGAGGCCCTCTTGGGCCTCCTGGGGGCCGTCTTGGAGGGGCGTGCCGTCGTCGTCGTCGTCGTCGTCGTCGTCGTCGTCGTCGTCGTCGTCGTCGTCGTCGTCGTCGTCGTCGTCGTCGTCGTCGTCGTCGTCGTCGTCGTCGTCGTCGTCGTCGTCGTCGTCGTCGTCGTCGTCGTCGTAATGTCGTCGTCGCATATTGGGGCGCGCCGTCGTCCGTCGTCGTCGTCGTCGTCGTCGTCGTCGTCGTCGTCGTCGTCGTCGTCGTCGTCGTCGTCGTCGTCGGTCGTCGTCGTCGTCGTCGTCTTCGTCGTCTCGTCGTCGTCGGTTCAAGAGGGCACTTGGGGCAACTTTGTGCGAAAAAATCTGCGGAGGGCCGCGAGAAGGCGATCAGTCATGTTCCCAGTCAACTTCCCAGACAGCTCTCCTGTAGCATGATGGTACTTCGAAGCCTCCAGAGGCTCGCGGGCCCATGATGAACCGTGTCCCAGGAAGGCTTTCTGGGGACATGGTTTGTTGGGGTGTGTTAGGGGGGTCTCTTGTGCGTTCCCTGGGGGGCCCCTTTGGGGCCTCCGGGAACTCTCGGGCCCATGATGAACCATGTCCCCGGAAGGTTTTCTGAGGACATGATTTCTTGGGGTGTGTTTGGGGGCCTCTTGGGCGTTCCCTGGGAGCCCCTTGGGGGTCTCTTGGGGCTTCCTGCAGGCCTCTGGGGCGCCTCACGGGGCTTCGTGGGAGCCTCTTGGTGGCCTCTGGGGGCCTACAGGCGGCCTCTAGGGCCAGAGACATAGAAATATCGGTTCGCGGTCCCCCTCTGGGCCCTCTGCTGGGGAGCTCTTGGGGCACAGTTGGGTTGTCTGGGGAGCCTCCTGGGCCGTCTTGGGGCCCTCTTCGGGGCCTCGTGGCCCGTCTTGGAGCGATCTGAAGGGCCTCCGAGCGAGGCCGTGAGGGAGCGTTGGTAAGCGGGGGAAGCGAGAACGCCTAAATCCTTCACAACACTCGGAGAATGAATGAATCTTGCCTCCCAGGGCCCTCTTGGGAAGCCTCTTGAGTCCGTCCTGGAGCGTGTTGGAGTCCTCGTCGGCCGTCTTGAGGGCAGCTTGGGCGTCTTCGGGGCCTCTTGGGACCGTCTTGCGCCCTCTCGGGACCTCCATTAGCCTGTCGTGGCCTGCTTCGGGGCGGGCCCGGGCCGCCTCGGGACCCTTCTGGGCCTTCTCTTGGCGCGCTCTTGGGGCACACTTGGGTTGTCTGGGGAGCATCCTGGGCCGTCTTGGGGCCCTCGTCGGGGCCGCCTCGTGGCTCGTCTTGGAGCGATCTGAAGGGCCTCCGAGGCCGTGGGGGAGCGCTAGAAAGCGGGAAAAGCGAGAACGCCAAAGTCCAAAACACTCGGAAAACGAGTGAATCTTACCTTCCAGGGCCCTCTTGGGGAGCCTCTTGAGTCCGTCCTGGAGCGTGTTGGAGTCCTCGTCGGCCGTCTTGAGGGCAGTTTGGGCGTCTTCGGGGCCTCGTGGGACCGTCTTGGGCCCTCTCGGGACCCCCTTAGCCTGTCGTGGCCTGCTTCGGGGCGGGCTCGGGCCGCCTCGGGAGCTCTGGACCCCCCCCCGCAAACCCCGGTGGGCACCGATGGGGGGAACAGGCAGCGGCCCGCCCGCCCCCTCGTGAAGTGAAAATGCCAAGAAACAAATTGACCAATCTCGCAGACAGGCAAACAAGTTCTCAGCGCGCGATGTTATGATTTTTCAGGGGTGACGCCCGCTGTGCTACTTGAGCGCGTCCTGGGGCATGCCAGCGGCCACTTTTGGAACCCCCCTCCGGGCCTACTCCGAGATAGAGAATCATGTTCCCAGGAAGCTTTCCCGGAGCATGATTTGTTCGGCTCTCTAAGAGGGGAGCCTCTGGGGGCTTACCGAGGGGCGCCTTTTGGCCGTGTCGGCAAGCCTATTGGAAACATGGTTGGGGCGGTGGGCGGAAGCAGGGTCCCTTGGGGGCCTATTGGGGCTTCTGGGGGGCCTCTTGGGAGCCTCACGGGGCTTCTTGGGAGCCTCTTGATGGCCTCCGGGGGGTCACTACCGGTTCGAACACCCCCCCCCCTCGAAAACCGGAGGGGGGGTCACTACCACCCCCTCACCGCCAGCAAACGACTCCCAGTCCCGACCGCCGTCCGCACCACATCCCCCACTGTTGTTCCCAGCACCACTGTCCTCACCACCACTGTCCCCACTGGTTCCACCACCGTCCCTACTGTCCCCACCAGTGCCCCCACCACTGTCGCACTGTCCCCATTGTCCCCGCCACTGCTCCCACCACGGTTCCACTCTCCCCACTTTCTCCACGGCCCCAACCACTGCCCGACTATCCCCACTGTCCCCACTGTCCCACTGACTCCTCCGCTGTCCACTGTTCCCACCACTGTCCCCACTGTCCCCACCACTGTCCCCACTGCACCTCTGTCCCATTGTCCCACCGCCGTCCTCGCCACCGCCTGCACCACTGTCCCCACCACCACTGTACCCTCCACTGTCCCACTGTTTCCACCACATTCCCACTGTCCCCACACCACTGTCCCCACCACCACCGTCCCCACCACTGTCCCACTGTCCCCTCTGTTCCCACCATTGTCCTCACCACTGTCCCCACCACTACCGTCCCCACCACTGTCCCACTGTCCCCACCACTGTCCCGCTGTCCCCTCACCACTGTCCCCACCACCACCGTCCCCACCACTGTCCGCACCCCCCTCGGTTTTCGAGGGGGGGAGGGGGGTCGAACCGGAATTGACCCCCCCTGGTTTTCGAGGGGGGGGAAGGGGGGGGGGTTCGAACCGGTAGTGACCCCGCCCGGTTTTCCGCAGGGGGGGGGAGGGGTTCGAACCGGTAGTGACCCCCCCCGGTTTTCCGCCAGCAGCGGTAGAACACGCTCTTTCAGATGTGGGGTCCGAGGCTCTGGTCGTGACTTTTCCCGATGTTGCAATCTTGCCGCGTCGTCGGATCTTGGCGGAGGTCTGGACCCCTTCCCTGGGACCGGCGTTCCACCCCGAACCGTCGATTGACGGTCCTGGGCCCAGCGAGGGCTCCCGGAAGCCGAAAACCTGAAGAGTGTTCCGTCGTGAGCTTCGCAAGATGCTATCGGCAGACCCAGACATCCGAGGATCTTACTTTTTCGATCCGCGCCCCCAGAGGTCCCGACGCATTCCCCGAGGGTAGTTTCTCGCCCCCAGGTCCATTTCTGATATCACTCCTGGGCCCGATCATGGCCCCCGAGGACCGAAATCGGGGACGAACGCCCAAATTGGAGAAAAACACAACAACAACAACAACAACAACAACAACAACAACAACAACAACAACAACAACAACCACAACAACCACAACCACAACCACAACCACAACCACAACCACAACCACAACCACAACCACAACAACAACAACAACAACAACAACAACAACCACAACAACCACAACAACCACAACAACCACAACCACAACCACAACCACAACCACAACCACAACCACAACCACAACCACAACCACAACAACAACAATAACAACAACAACAACAACAACAACAACAAACAAAAAAAAAAAAAAAAAAAAAAAACGCCAGAGATCTAGGGATCTATCTGGAGAAGAAGGGGCCCCCTTCCAGCCCAGCCCCGCTGGGTCCTCCTCGTCGCCCACGAAGCCGCACATCTCCGCGTAGGGGCGCAGCTGGCCCGGAAGCAGCCGGCCCGCGCCGCGCACGTCGAGCGCCTGGCCAACAAATCCGCAGCTCACGAGTGGCGGATATTTCCTCCTCCTCCTCCTCCTCCTCCTCCTCCTCCTCCTCCTCCTCCTTCTCCCCCTCCTCCTCCCCGAGGGGAAAATCTATATCCGCGCCCTCGCGGTCTGGATTCTGGGGTGCGATCCCGCGGATACGCGGTCCCGCGGGTACGCTCCGCGCGGGGCATCCGCGAAAAAAGAAAAAGACGCCCCGTGTCCTTGGGGTCGCGGCCCACGGGCCCGGCCCGCGAGGCCGCGGACACGGACATGTCTCTCGCCCACGAGAAGCTGAGACGAACGACGGCTCTCCCGCCTGGCCCAGATCCGCTCGAAGTCGGCCCCATTGACCCCTCCTGCCCTGACGTCCTCGCGAAGTGAAACGACAACGGCGGACAGGTTTGGGCGATGTTCGGCCTCCAAGGGTCCTCACTGCCGGGCCTGCCGGCCGTCAAAAAACGGCTCAATATTAAAGGGGGTCCATGTCATGAAATTATCCCGGCAAAGCAACCTAACAGCGATGTGTAGAAGCATATCTGGAAGCATTTCCCTTAAGATTTAGGTGAGAATCCAGTTGTAGAATTCTGCTGTTCTCGCAGTCGCAGCCTCAGCCTGCCTCGGCTTGCCTCGGCCTCAGCCTCAGCCTGCCTCGGCCTCAGCCTCAGCCTCAGCCTGCCTCAGCCTCAGCCTCAGCCTGCCTCAGCCTCAGCCTGCCTCAGCTCTCAGCCTCAGCCTGCTTCAGCCTCAGCCTCAGTCTGCCTTCAGCCTCGGCCTCAGCCTCAGCATGCCTCAGCCTCAGCCTGCATCAGCCTCAGCCTCAGCCTCAGCCTGCCTCAGCATCAGCTTGCTTCACCCTCAGCCTCAGCCTGCCTCAGCCTCAGCCTGCCTCAGCCTCAGCCTCAGCCTGCTTCAGCCTCAGCCTCAGTCTGCCATCAGCCTAAGCCTGCCTCAGCCGCAGCTGGCCTCAGCTCAGCTACAGCCTCAGCCTCTCAGCATCAGCCTGCCTCAGCTTCAGCTCAGCCTCAGCCTGCCGCGGCTTGCCTCAGCCTCAGCCTCAGCCTGCCTCGGCCGCAGCCTCAGCCTCAGCCTGCCTCAGCCTCAGCCTCAGCCTCTCAGCCTCAGCCTGCCTCGGCCTCAGCCTCAGCCTGCCTCAGCCTCAGCCTCAGCCTCAGCCGCAACTTGCCTCAGCCTCAGCCACAGCCTCAGCCTCAGCCTGCCTCAGCTTCAGCCTCAGCCTCAGCCTGCCTGGACTTGCCTCGGCCTCAGCGTCAGCCTGCCTCGGCCTCAGCCTCAGCCTCAGCCTGCATCAGCCGCAGCCTCAGACTGCCTCAGCCTCAGCCTGCATCAGCCTCAGCCTCAGCCTGCCTCAGCCGCAGCTTGCCTCAGCCTCAGCCTGCCTCAGCCTCAGCCTCAGCCTCAGCCTGCCTCGGCTTGCCTCGGCCTCAGCCTCAGCCTGCTTCGGCCTCAGCCTCAGCCTCAGCCTGCCTCAGCCTCAGCCTCAGCCTGCCTCAGCCTCAGCCTGCATCAGCCTCAGCCTCAGCCTGCCTCAGCCTCAGCCTCAGCCTCAGCCGCAAATTGCCTCAGCCTCAGCCACAGCCTCAGCCTCAGACGCAGCCTGCCTCAGCCTCAGCCTCAGCCTCAGCCTCAGCCTGGGCGTGCCTCGGCCTCAGCCTCAGCCTGCCTCGGCCTCAGCCTCAGCCTCAGCCTGCCTCAGCCTCAGCCTGCATCAGCCTCAGCCTCAGCCTCGCTCAGCCGCAGCGTGCTCAGCCTCAGCAACAGGCCCCACAGCCTCAGCCTCAGCCTGCCTCAGCTTCAGCCTCAGCCTCAGCCTGCCTCGGCTTGCCGCAGCCTCAGGCATCAGCCTGCCTCGGCCTCAGCCTCAGGCCTCAGCCTGCCTCAGCCTCAGCGTCAGCCTCTCAGCCTCAGCCTGCATCAGCCTCAGCCTCAGCCTCAGCCTGCCTCAGGCTCAGTCTTCAGCCTGCCTCAGCCTCGAGCGCCTCAGGCCTCCAGTCTCCAAACCGCCCTGTAAGCTACCGTCTGGTGAGTTCGTAATGGTCGTATTCTGGAACACGAAAGAACACGAAGTGACCTACGTTGGCCTCCAGGAATTTAAAATGTGGCCCGGGAATGTAGTTCTGGGAACTCGAAGAACACGAAGAGGCCTACAGTTGGCTCCGGGCATTCAAAAAAAATTTTTTTTTTTGGGGGTGGGCCCGAATGGTTTCTGCGAACACGAAGAAAAACGAAGTGGCTACAACGTTGGCTCCGGGCATCAAAATGATGGCCCGTGAATGGAGTTCTGGGAACTCGAAGAGAACGAAGTGGGGCCTACAGTTGGCTCCGGGCATTCAGAATCATTCCCAGGAATGGAAGTCTGGAACTCGAAGAACACGAAAGTGCGTCACTGTTTGCTTTAAACGACGAACTTCCCCGGCATCCCCCGGCTCCTCCCCCGGATCGCGCCCAGCACCCCCCGGGGGCGTTCATGAGCTCTCTTTTGACCCTACTTAGAAACCATCAGTCTTCGCGGTTAGGAAATTATCCCGGCAAAGCAACCTAACAGCGATGTGTAGGAGCATATCTGGAAGCATTCCCCTTAAGATTCAAATGAGAACCCTGTTGTAGAATTCTGCTGTTCTCGCAGTCGTAATCGCATTCGCGATGGCAGTCGCAGCGGCAACGGCAGTCGCAGTCACAGCCTCAGCCTCAGCCTGCCTCAGCCTCAGCCTCAGCCTGCCTCAGCCTCAGCCTGCCTCAGCCTCAGCCTCAGCCTGCTTCAGCCTCAACATCAATCTGCCTTCAGCCTCGGCCCTAAGCCTCAGCCTGCCTCAGCATGACCCTAGCACAGCCTATAGCTCAGCCTACAGCTCAGCCTGGCTCAGCATCAGCTGCCTCAGCCTCAGCCTCAGCCTGCCTCAGCCTCAGCCTCAGCCTTTGGGGGGGGGGGGGGGGGGGGGCCCCTTGGAAGGCCTCAGGCCTGAGCCTGCCTCAGCCTCAGCCGCAGCCATGACTTCAGCCTCAGCATCAGGTCTGCCTTCAGCCCAAGGTTGAGGCCTTCAGCCCAGCCTCAGTCTGCCGCGGCCTCGGCCCTCAGCCTCAGCCTTGCCTCAAGCCTGCCTCAGCCTCAGCCCAGCAGGCCTCAGCCTCAGCCTGCCGTCAGCCTCAGCTGCCTCAGCCTCAGCCTCAGGCCTCAGCCTTGCCTTCAGCCTCAGCCTCAGCCTGCTTCAGCCTCAGCCTCAGTCTGCCTGCAGCCTCGGCCTCAGCCTCAGCCTGCTTCAGCCTCAGCCTGCCTCAGCCTCAGCCTCAGCCTCAGCCTGCCTAGCCTCAGCCTGCCTCAGCCTCAGCCTCAGCCTGCTTCAGCCTCAGCCTCAGTCTGCCTTCAGCCTCGGCCTCAGCCTCCGCCTGCCTCAGCCTCAGCCTGCATGCGCCTCAGCCTCAGCCTCAGCCTGCCTCAGCCTCAGCCTGCCTCAGCCTCAGCCTCAGCCTGCCTCGGCCTCAGCCTCAGCCTGCCTCAGCCTCAGCACAGGTTCTGCCTCTCGCTTTGCTCAGCCTGCCTGCCTGCAGCCTGCATGCGCCTCAGCCTCAGCCTCAGCCTGCCTCAGCATCAGCCATGCTCAGCCCTCAGCCTCAGCCGCCTCAGCCTCAGACTCAGGCCCTGCTTCAGCCTCAGCCTCAGTCTGCCTTCAGCTCAGCCTCAGCTCAGCCTCAGCCTCAGCCTGCCTCAGCCTCAGCCTGCATCAGCAGCAGCCTCAGCCTCAGCCTGCCTCAGCATCAGCCTGCCTCAGCCTCAGCCTCAGCCTGCCTCAGCCTCAGCCTCAGCCTGCTTCAGCCTTAGCCTCAGTCTGCCTTCAGCCTCGGCCTCAGCCTCAGGCTGCCTCAGCCTCAGCCTGCATCAGCCTCAGCCTCAGCCTCAGTCTGCCTCAGCATCAGCCTGCCTCCGCCTCCGCCTCAGCCTCAGCCTGCCTCAGCCTCAGCCTCAGTCTGCCTTCAGCCTCGGCCTCAGCCTCAGCCTGCCTCAGCCTCAGCCTGCATCAGCCTCAGCCTTAGCCTCAGCCTGCCTCAGCATCAGCCTGCTTCAGCCTCAGCCTCAGCCTACCTCAGCCTCAGCCTCAGTCTGCTTCAGCCTCAGCCTCAGTCTGCCTTCAGCCTCGGCCTCAGCCTCAGCCTGCCTCAGCCTCAGCCTGCCTCAGCCTCAGCCTGCCTCAGCCTCAGCATCAGCCTGCCTAAGCATTCAAAATGTGGCCCGGGAATGGAGTTCTGGGAACTAGAAGAAGACACGAAGTGGCCTACAGTTGGCTCCGGGCATTCAAAATGTGGCCCGGGAATGGAGTTCTGGGAACTCGAAGACCACGACGTGGCCTACAGTTGGCTCCGGGCATTCAAAATGTGGCCCGGGAATGGAGTTCTGGGAACTCGAAGAGCACGAAGTGGCCTACAGTTGGCTCCGGGCATTCAAAATGTGGCCCGGGAATGGAGTTCCGGGACCTCGAAGACCACGAAGTCCCCGGCACTCCCCCGGATCGCGCCCAGACCCCCCTGGGGCGTCATGATGCTCTCTTTTGACCCTACTAGAAACCGATCAGTCTTCGCTGTTAGGTAAAAATCCGATGTCTTCATGTTTCAGTACGGGATCCCAGGAGCTCTGGACCACTTCCCGCGAGGGCTAGCTGTTTCGTCCTGGATCTTTTTGTTGACGGCCCAGGGCCCAGCGGGGGCCCCCAGACGCCGAGGACTACAGGAAACCTCCGTATTGCTTTCTCAATGTGGTGGAGGTCTGGGGGGAGAACCGCTGCTATCTCGACTGGTCCTCCTCCGAGCCTGGATCAGGCCCAGTCGAGACAACCGCGGCGCAAGGGGAGAAACATCGAGCTGGAATCTGCGATACATCGCCGATGCGTCGGCAAGAGGCCCCGATGGCGAATGCCGACGCTCCTGGGCGGGGTAGGCTATCAGGCCCCTATCGGCGATGAGAGGGCGATTGGGGTCGACGCATCTCCCCCTGAGCCTATCCCCTGATGGCTTTCGCGTCATGACTCGGGCCTCGGGCGTCCGTTCGGAAGGATCCGAGCATCCCTGGAGCGCTCTCGGCGAGGCGCAGCCGCTGGAAGGCCTCCGGAGGCTAGAAAGCCGCCGAGAACTGACGAAAACGCCAGGAAGCCTCGAAAACCTGGAGCCCAACAAGTGGCACGCATGCCCTGGCCCTTGCGCGAGGGAGAGCGAGGGCCAGGAGAAGCGGGGTTAGGAGGGGGTGTTCTCGGAGCTGTCCTGGTATTCTCTTGGGGCCATCGCGACCATGACGAATCAGGGGTAGGGTGGCTTGGGGGGCGACGAGCGAACGAACGAAAGACCTCGAAAGTAAAGTGCTCCGAACTGTAGAACACAACTGTGCAAGAGAATAATCCCTCCCTACTGGTATGGGCGCGGGGGTTGCTGAGGGGATAGGAGGATTATCAGTGGATGCCAAGGAGGGATATGACCCAACCTCGCATATAAATGGGTTACACAAAACCCAAGTGACTTAGAGGGGCTGAACAACTCCGCCAAGTGAGCGGAGCCCCATGAGCTCGGATCACTAACCCCCCTAAGCCACTTGGGGCATGTGTAACCCACTGATAAGCGAGAGTTTGCCAGATACGACCCACCTTAGCATCCCCTGATGGTCCCCCGTAGGAGGTCTCCAGAGGCCTCTGGAGGCGTTCGAAGGCCCTCCCGTGCCTGTCAGCACCACACCATGCCCGTGAGCACGGCGCCATACCTGTGGAGGGCCGCCCCCTCCCCCGTACGTTCGGGGACGTTACGGGGGGCGGGGGGAGGGCGACCCCCAGCAATGGACGTTGCGGGTTGGACGATTAAAAAAAACGAGCTCCTATCTAAGAAGATGCCAGGACGAGGATAACATCGAGTGAGGATAAAGCGAGAGTCTCTAAGATCCAGCGGCTCTGAAGGTCTCGGGAGCCGCGGCCTTCTCCGAGAGTTCGGGAACGCTCTGAAAGCGTTCTGGAACGCTCTGGAACGGATTCATCCCCGTCATAGTTTGGCGACGCGCAAAGGGGGGTAGGGGGAGGGGGGAAGATGTAAGACCCGCGCCATCTGAGAAGCAGCCTCCTTCCAAGAAGCCTGCCCCCCTCCCCCACCCCGGGCCACCACGCGTGCGCCGAGGTCGGCTTGGCTTGGTTATCCCCGTCCCCCTGGCGTTGCCCTCTGACCTCGTCCTTCTGCTACGCAAGAGCGGCTCTGGGTAAGAGTGACCTTTGGTGCGCGGCTTTCTGGGGGCCGCGGGGGGCAAAGCGCGCCAAACGCTACTGCCAAATCGCGTTCGGCCATAGGGGGACCCCAATGGGCCCGCACCAAAGGTCACTCCGGCGAAACGTCACGCTTACGTGTAGTCGAATCCCCCCGCGCCCATTCCCCTGGCGTTGCCCTCTGCCCTCCGCGCCTGGAACAGGGCCACCGCGAGGCCCCGCCGGCCGCAGGGCGAGGCGCGGCGTCGCGCGGAGGCCGAGGCCGTCCTCCGAGCGTCCGCCGACGACGACGTACGACGTACGACGTCTACGACGTACGACGTACGACGTACAACGACGTACGACGTACGACGTACGACGTACGACGTACGACGTACGACGACGACGACGACGACGTACGACGTACGACGACGACGACGTACGACGTACGACGACGTACGACGTACGTCTACGACGACAACGACGTACGACGTACGACGTACGACGTACGACGTACCACGGCAACGACGTACGACGTACGACGTACGACGACGACGACGACGACGACGACGACGACGACGACGACGACGTACGACGTACGACGTACGTCTACGACGACGACGTACGACGTACTACGTAGACCGACAACGACGTGCGACGTAACCGTACGACGACTGACGACGACGACGACGAGTACGACGTAACAACGTACGACGACGTCTAAGACGTACGAACGTACGACGTAACAAAGACAACGACGTACGACGTACGACGTACGACGACGACGCCGTACGACGTACGACTACGACGTCCGAACGACGTACGACGTACGAACGGCACGACGAACGTACGACGTACGTCTACGACGACGTAACGACGTTACGACGTAAACGACGTACGTCTACGACAACGACGTAATACGTACTGCGGTACGAACGAACAAACGACGTACGACGAACGACGACCGACGACGACGAACGCCGTACGACGTACGGTACGACGTACAACGTACCACGGCAACGACGTACGACGTACACGTACGACGACGACGACGACGACGACGTACGACGTACTACGTACGTCTACGGCCGGACGACGTACGACGTACGACGTAACACGGAAACGACGTACGACGTACACGTACGACGACGACGACGCGACGACGACTAACGACGTACGACGAAACGACGACGTCTACGACGTACGACGTACGACGTCAACGACGTCAACGACAAACGAACGTAACTCGCGTACGACCGTACGACGTACGACGTAACGACGACGACGACGACGTACGACTACGACGTACGACCGACGTAACGACGTATCGTCTACACGACGTACGACATTAAGACGTAACGTCTACGGAAAAAACGACGTCGTAACGACGTTACATACGTACAACGCCAACAACGTCGACGACAACACGACGACGTCGTACGACGTAACGACGTACGGCCAACGACGACGACGTACACGTACGACGTACAACGACCGACGTACGACGTACGACGTACCCCGGCAACGACGTACGACGGTACGACGGTACGACGATGCCGACGACGCGTACGACGTACGACGTACTTCCTACGGACGTACGACGTAACGACGTACGACGTACAACGACAACGACGTATGACGTACACTTACGACGACGACGACGACGACGACGACGTACGACGTACGACGTACGACGACGACAACGACGTACGACGTACGACGTACCACGGCAACGACGTAAGACGTACGACGTACGACGACGACGACGACGGCGTACGACGTACGACGTACGACGACGACGACGACGTACGACGTACGACGTACGACGACGCACGACGTACCTCTACGACGACGACGACGTATGACGTACGTCTACGACGACGTCGTACGACGTACGACGTACAACGACAACGACGTACGACGAACGACGACGACGACGACGACAACGTACGACGTACGACGTACGACGACAACGACGACGCACGACGTACGACGTACAACGACAACGACGTACGACGTACGACGTACCAAGGCAAGGACGTACGACGTACGACGTACGACGTACGACGACGAGACGACGACGACGAATGTACGAGTACGAGCTACGTCTCCGAGACGTCGTACGACGTACGACGTACGAGTACAACGACAACGAGTACGACGTACACGTACGACGACGACGACGACGACGTACGACGTACGACGACGTCTACGACGTACGACGTACGACGTACAACGACAACGACGTATGACGTACGACGAACAACGACAACGACGTACGACGTACGACGTACGACGACGACGACGTACGACGTACGACGTACGACGACGTACGACGTACGTCTACGACGACGTACGACGTACGACGTACGACGTACGACGTACAACGACAACGACGTACGACGAACGACGACGACGACGTACGACGTACGACGCCGACGACGACGTACGACGTACGACATACAACGACAACGACGTACGACGTACGACGTAACACGGAAACGACGTACGACGTACGACGTACGACGACGACGACGACGACGTACGACGTACGGTCTACGACGACGACGTACGACGCACGACGTACAACGACAACGACGTACGACGTACACGTACGACGACGACGACGACGTACGACGTACGACGACGACGACGTACGACGTACGACGTACACCGACAACGACCGACGACGTACGACGTACGACGACGACGACGTACGACGTACGACGTACGGACGACGACGACGTACGAACCGTACGACGTACGCGACGTACGACGTACGTCTTACGACGACGTACGACGTAGACGTAGGTCTACGACGACGTCGTACGACGTACGACGTTACAAACGACAACGAAGTACGAACTAACGACGACGGACGACGACGTACGACGTACGTCTACGACCGACGACGTAACGACGTACGAGTACAACGACAAAACGACCGTACGACGTAGACGTACAACGGCAAACGGCGCACGACGTACGACGTACGACGACGACGACGACGACGACGACGACGTACGACGTACGACGTACGTCTACGACGACGACGTACGACGTACGACGTACAACGACGTACGACGTACACGTACGACGACGACGACGACGACGACGACGACGACGACGACGTACGACGTACGATGACGTCTACGACGTACGACGTACGACGTACAACGACTACGACGTACGACGTACGACGTACAACGACAACGACGTACGACGTACGACGTACGACGACGACGACGTGCGACGTACGACGTACGACGACGTACGACGTACGTCTACGACGACGTACGACGTACGTCTACCACGACGTCCTTAGATCGTACGACGTACGACGACAACGAACGAACGACGAACGACGACGGACGACGAGTAAGACGACGACGTACGGACGACGACGGACGACACGTACGACGAACGACGGTTAAACGGGCAACGACGTAACGGAACGATACGAGACACGGCAACGAGTACCACGTACGAGTACGACGACGACGAGACGACGAACGACGACGACGACGTACGAGTCGACGACGACCCTACGACGGGACCGACGTACGACGTACGACGTACGACGACAACGACGTACGACGTACACGTACGACCGACGACGACGACGACGACGCGACGACGTACGACGTACGTCCACGACGACGACGTACGACGTACGACGTACAACGACAACGACGTACGACGTACGACGTACGACGACGACGACGTACGACGTACGACGTACGACGACGACGGCGTACGACGTACGACGTACGACGACGTACGACGTACGTCTACGACGACGTACGACGTACGACGTACGCCTACGACGACGACGTACGACGTACGACGTACAACGACAACGACGTACGACGAACGACGACGACGACAACGTACGACGTACGACGTACGACGACGACGACGACGTACGACGTACGACGTACAACGACAACGACGTACGACGTACGACGTACACGGCAACGACGTACGACGTACGACGTACGACGACGACGACGACGACGACGACGTACGACGTACGACGTACGTCTACGACGACGACGTACGACGTACGACGTACAACGACAACGACGTACGACGTACACGTACGACGACGACGACGTACCCCCGTCGTACGACGTACGACTACGACGACGACGTAGACGTACGGACGTACGACGACGACGACGACGACGTACGACGTACGACGTAGGTCTACGACGACGGTACGACGTGCGAACGTACAATCGACAACGACAGTAACGACGTACGACGTACGACGTACGACGACGACGACGACGTACGACGTACGACGACGACGAAGACGACGTACGACGACGACGACGACGACGACGACGACGTCGACGTACGACGTACAACGGCAACGACGGACGACGTACGACGTACAAGGACAACAACGTACGACGTTCGACGTACGACGACGACAACAACGACGACGACGACCCCGACGACGACGACGACGGCAACGACGTACGACGTACGTCTGCGACGACGACGTACGACGTACGACGTACAACGACAACGACGTACGACGACGTACGACGTACAACGACGACGACGTACGACGTACGACGTACGACGACAACGACGACGACGACGACGACGCACGTGTACGACGACGACGCACGACGTACGACGTACAACGACAACGACGTACGACGTACGACAACGACGTACGACGACGACGACGTACGACGGACCGACGACGACGAGCCGAACACGACGACCGACGACGACGTACGACGACGACGGACGGACAACGACGACGTACACGACACGTACGACGGACGACGTTACGACGTACGACGAACGACGCCGTACGACGTACGGAGTACGACGGCGACGACGACGACGACGACGCGACGACGACGTACGACGTATGTCTACGACGACGACGACGACGTTAAAACGACAACGCCGTAGACGTACGACGACGACGACGACTGCGTACGACGTACGACGACAAAACGACGACGACGACGACGACGTACGACGTACGTCTACGACGACGTACGACGTACGACGTACAACGACAACGACGTACGACGAACGACGTACGACGGCGACGACGTACAACGACGACGACGACGACGACGACGACGACGTACGACGTACGTCTGAGACGGCGACGTACGACGTACGACGTACAACGACCGACAACGACGTGCGACGTACGACGCACGACGACGACGACGTACGACGACGACGACGACGACGACGACGTACGACGTACGTCTACGACGACGACGTACGACGTACGACGTACAACGACAACGACGTACGACGTATGCGTACGACGTACGACTGTACGACGACGACGAACGTACGACGAACGAAAATAACGTCTACGACGAACGACGTGCGACGTACGACGCCACAACGACAACGAGTACGAACGACGACTTACGACGGAAGACGACGTACGACGTACGAGGTACACGACGACGACGACGACGCACGCTACGCACTACGAATTCTACGACGACGACGTAACACGTAGAACGGACAACGACACGTTACGTACGACGTGAACTTACGGTACGACTAACGACGACGTACGATAGTACGACGTAACGACGACGACACGACGACGACGTACGACGTACGTCGACGACGTATACGACGTACGACGTACGACCGTACAAACGACAACGACGTACGACGTACCGACGTCGACCGAACGACACACGATACGTACGACGTACGACGTAACACTACGACGACTACGACGACGTGACAGACGTAACGACGCTACGTCTACGACGCGACGTGACGTACGACGTACAACGACACGACGTACTACGTCGACCGTAGCTGTACGAGTCGACGACGACGACGACGACGACGACGACGACGACGCCGACGACGACGACGTACGACGCACGTCTACGACGACGACGTACGACGTACGAGGTACAACGACAACGACGCACGACGTACGACGTACGACGACGACGACGTACGACGAACGACGGACGACGTACGACGTACGACGACGACGACGACGTACGACGTACGTCTACGACGACGACGCACGACGTACGACGTACAACGACAACGACGTACGACGTACGACGACGACCACGTACGACGTACGACGTACGACGACGACGACGACGACGACGACG
>CAUYUJ010011852.1:0-7500 GCA_963575745.1 Prorocentrum cordatum
AAGCTACGTGGTGAAAGCTGTGCACGCCGTGCACGCTCAGAGCACGGGGCGCCCACGAGGCGCCCACGAGGCGATACGGGCGGCAGCGTGGCGCAACCTCGGGAAACCCACCCACCGCACGGGGCGCCCGGGAGGCGCACAGGAGGCGGCACGGGCGGCCACGTGGCGGAAACCCGGCAAACCCATTCCAGAACTCAGGAAACAAACAGCTCTGACCAATCCTTCGGGGCAGGGAGGAGCAGAGAAGGGTGGAAGGGGAGGGGGGGAGAGGGGGGGCGACGGGGAAGGGGGGGGGGGCAATGGGGTAGGAGAAGGGGGCGAGGGGGTAAGACGAGATGGGCGGAGGGGACGAGGAGGGGGGGGGTCACGGGGAGGGGGACAGGGGCGGTCGGGATGACCTGGGGAAGCAGGGGGACGGAGACACGGGGGGACAGAGGGGGGACAGGGAGGGGGACAGGGGGAAAGAGACACAGGCGAGGGACAAGGGGGAGGGGGACGGGGACGGGGGGCACTACGACAATTACGTCCACAACGTGTGGTTGGGCCTCGGCGCATCGTCATCGAGACGCTGAGAATTATCATCGAACAGGTCGTTTGCTCTCCCGCTCGGGAGCACTGACCCATTGACATAAAACGTCACAACATACGTCCAGACGAAGCGGGTATTCGCAGATGGCCGTTCCTCGTCTTCGACCAGGGCTCTGGTATCTTTCAGATCGACGTCATGCAAGCAGGAGGGAAGCCACGGGGGCGGAGGCAAGGACGAGGAAAGTGGGGGGAGGCGGAAGGGTGAGCGGAGCGAGGTGGAGTGGGGGCACGAGATGGTGCAGAGGAAGGTCCTTCCCCCCCCCCCGTCCCCCCTTCGTCCGATCCGCCGTCCTTTTTCCACATATCACCAGCCTGAAGCATGCCCCTATCCCCTATCCTCTGATCTGCATCACCTTATCTCGGTGCCGATCCCCAGTGGGGAAACTCGCGCGCGTATTTTCCAATGGTTGCGTGGTTCGGGGGCATGGGTTCGACAAGGGTCGATGCCGATCGTAGCAGTCCTACTTCGGGGTTATCGGCCGCCGCCCAAAACTCAAGTTTGCGGCGTCTGGTTACCGGCTCAAAACTCAAGTCTGCGGCGGCCGCTCGGGACGACCCCGGAACCCCCCCGGGAGCGCACTCGGCGGGCGCAGCTGCTGGCAAAAACGCCCCGAGGCTGGAGAACCGCCGAGGGCCGACGAAAACGTCCGACCCACATAGGAGGAGGAGAAGGAGGAGGAGGAGGAGGAGGAGGGAGGAGGAGGAGGAGGAGGAGGGAGTGAGGAGGATGAAAGGAGGCGGATGAGGAGGAGGATGGGGAGGAGGAGAGGAGGAGGAGGAGGAGGGGAGGAGGGAGGAGAAGGAGGAGGAGGGAGGAGCCTCCCTGCCAAACGTCCGACGAAAACACCCGCCGAGACCCGACGAGAACGCCCGACGAAAGCCCTTCGCCACGTCCGAAGGCCCCTCCCGCTCCCCCAGATCTGTCCGCAACGCCGCGGGTGGCGGCGGGGAAGGGCAAGGGAGAGCAGGATAAGAGGGAAGCGGGGAAGGGGGAGCAGGGCGAGGGGGAAGCGGGGAAGCGGGGAGCAGGGCGAGGGGGGGGGGAGAGGGGGGCAGGGGGGGGGGGGGGGTGGGGGGGGGGGGGAGACGGACACGCGATGGGAAGGGGAAGGAAGCGTGGGTGGGGGGGGGGCGGAAGGCGGGACGGGGGGAGCAGGGCGAGGAGGAGGGCAAGGAGGAGCCCGAGGGCGAGGGGAGGGGCGCCTCTTCGCGCGTGGGGCGCCGACGTGGCCGTCGGCGCGGTGGTGCTCGGCCGCGCCCTCGCCGTCCGCGCCTGGGTCGGGGCTGAGTTCTGGCGAGGCCGTCAGCCTGGGCGGGGCGGGGCGCGCGCGCCCCGCGGCGGCCCGGCGCGGGGCCGCGCTCGGGGGCGCGAGGGCTCGAGGGGTCGGCGCTCGACGGCGCGACTCGAGGGGCGCCGGCAGGGGCCCAGGCGAGGGCAGGGGCCCAGGCAGCGGCGCGCGGCGCCGCTCGCAGGCCCGGGCGGTGGCCGCTCGCGGGCGGCGCGGCCGCGCGGCGGCGCTCCCAGGGCGCCAGGGCCGCGGAGCCGCGCGCCCCGCGCCGCACCCGAGGATCGAGGGTCGAGATCCGCGAGGGTCGGGGATCGAGGATCGAGGCTCGAGGCTCCGGGGATCCAGGGATCGAGGGTCGGGGATCGAGGATCGAGGGTCGAGGATCGAGGCTCGAGGCCGCGGCCACCGCCCAGGGTGGGCAGGGGCGGGAGGAGGGAGGGGGAAGACGGGAGGGGGACGAAGGGAGGAGGATTGAGGAACGAGGAGGGAGTAGGGAGGAGGGAGCGGGGGAGGGAGGGACGGAGGGAAGGAGAGAGGGGGGAGGAGGAAGGTAGAGGAGGGGATGGGAAAGGAGGAGGAGGAGGAGGAGGGAGGTGCAAGGGAGAATAGAGGAGAGGGAAATTGGGGATTAACAACAGTTGTAGAATCTTGAGTTCCTTCTCTAGGCGGCCTAACCCCCCGCCTCATCGCCCCATCATCCTTCGGGAAGGGAGAGGAGGAGGAGGAAGAGGAGGAGGAGGAGGAGGAGGAGGAAGATTACTATGTGCCATTGCGGGCTGATCGTCTTCTCTCATTATCACTGCCTCTCTTTACTACTTATTGTCTGCCTTCGCGTGCCTTCAAGGCCATGGCGCCTTAGTCGCCTAAGTCCGCCCAACGCGCAAGAGGAGGATGAGGAGGACCAGCAACAGCAGGAAGAGGAGAAGGGGGCGAGCTGCGTTTCACCAGCCAGGGCCGGCCTGCGGATGCGAGGGTGTCGGGCGCGCACAGCGCCAGGCAGGCGGTGATGAGGCTGCCAACGGCGTACATGCCGAAGACCATCGCGGCCACGCAGCTCACAGTGCAGGGCGGCTCCGTGGACCTGGCCCACTGGAACACGAGCACGCCGCCGAGCAGGATGAACACGATCCTAAGAAGAGAAGAGAGGTCTGCACGATCATCGACTTTCGGAGGTCCGAGCGGGCTTCCGGAGCCGGCGATGGGCCCCACCCGTGGCGCGCGGGGCGCGGCACGGGGGGGAGGGCCCGAGGCGCCGCCGAGCGGGGGCCCGGCGCGGACTTCCGAACGCTTGTGTTGGCCTTTCCTCTCCGAGATCCACAGCAGCCAGAGCAGGGAGAAGCGCACGGGGTGCTTGGAGACATCTGCGGCGGAGTCGGGGTCGTTCACGCTGCCGACGTCTGTCTCGTCGCCGTCGGTCTCCAGGTCCCCGCTCGTGGGTGACCTGGCAGTCTCCAGAGACCATGCGAGCCCCAGGGTTGGCTTCTCTTGGGGGTGGGGGGGCCACTTGTACCTTCGCCAGCCTCCGCCGGGTTGACGCTGGCGAGTAGGGGAGGAGAAGGAGGAGGAGGAGGAGGAGGAGGAAGAAGAGAAGGGGGAATGGAAGAGGCGGTGGAAGTGGACGAGGAGGAGGAGGAGGAGGAGGTGCAGGAGGCGCAAGGGCGCTGTCGACCTGTTGTTGTTGTTGTAGTCGTACCCTCTGCCGCAGGTCCCGTAGATCACCACGAGGGTTTCCAGGGGCGTCAACACCACCTTCAGGACCTCGGGCGCGCGGCAGGCCACGCCGCAGGCCATAGCCGTCATCGTCGTCGACCTCGTCCTCTTCTCTCGTCCTAGTAGTCCACTCCGAGTCCAGGTTCGGGGCTCCCTGTCCTCGCCCCCTCCTAATCCGCGTCCTCCTCCTCCTACTCCTCCTCCTCCTCTTCCTCCCTCCTCCCCCTCCTCCACCTCCTCCTCCTCCGCTTCCTGCTCCTCCCCCTCACCCCCGTCCCCCGCTCCCCTCCCGAGCGCCGCCCCCCCACAGGCAGTGTCCAGATCGTCCAACCTGGGTCCCGACCTCCGTCGCAGAGCGATCTGGGCGCGAGCTCCGTGGGTCGAAGGCAGGGGCGCCCGAGCTTCGTCGCCGAAGCTCTGGGTTCGATCTGCGCTCCGCGTTGACATCGAAGCTCGGGGCTCACGAGTCCTCTTCCTCCCTCCTTCTCCCCCTTCTATTCCTTTTCCTTCTCCTCAGAAAATTACTCCTGCTGTCCCTCCTCGACCACCTCCGCCCGAAGCGCGCAGTCACACCTTGCGTGATAAGAGGTGCTCTCTCTCCAAGGGCTGAAAACCACTTGCCCTCTACCAGTGTAACGTCCAGCTTCAGGATATCAGTCGAAAAGAAATTTCACGCGAACCGCCCAGCCCGCCTTCCCGATACGTCTGGTGTTCCAGCGAGGGGGGATACTCGCAACAAGGAGAAGGGGCCGAGGAAGGGAAGGGGAAGACGGGGAGGAGACGGTGGAGGAGAACGAGGAGGATGGGAATAGGGAGCGGAGGCGAATGAGGATGGGGAGAAAGGGAAGGAGGAGGAGGGAGGAGGGAGGAGATGATAGGGGAATGAAGAGCGAACCGAGCGGGAGGAGGAGAGGGGGAGGGAGAGGGCACTGATACGTGTGAGAAGAGGCACAAGAAAGGGCGACTCTCAAAAAGGGTCTGGCTCCGGACCTGTCCCAGGTGAACGTTTTCCTATTCGGCGTTTCGATATTGGGCGGAGGGGGAGGAGGGGGGGGTCTGGCTCCAGACCTGTCCCAGGTGAACGTTTTCCTATTGAACGACTCCCACATTGGGCGGATGGGGGGTTGGAGGGGGGGTCTGATTCCGGACCTGTCCCAGGTGAACGTTTTCCTATTCGGCGTTTCGATATTGGGCGGAGGGGGGGAGGGGGGGGTCTGGCTCCAGACCTGCCCCAGGTGGAACGTTTTCCCATTTGCGTTTCGATGTGGGGACGGTTGGGCGAAAAAAAAGGGGGGGAAGGGGGGGGTCTTGGCTCCGAACTGGTCCCAGGTGAACGTTTTTCCTGTCGGCGTTTCGACATTCGGCGAAGGGGGGAGGGGAGGGGGTCTGGCTCCGGACGCCCTGCTCGGTGATGTATGGGAAATGGAGGTTGGCTTTCGACGTTGGGCGAAGGGGGGGGAGGGGGGGGTCTTGCTCCGGACCTGTCCAAGGTGAAAACCGTTGTTCCTATGTCGGTTGGACGTTTCGACATTGGGCGGAAGGGGGGGGAAAGAAGGCCAAGAAGGGGGGGGGTTTCTGGCGCCAACTGTCCAGGTGAACGTTTTCTATCGGCGTTTTCGACATTGGGCGGAAGGGGGGGAGGGGGGGGTCTGGCTCCGAGACCTGTCCCAGGTGACGTTTTTTTCCTTCCGCTTTCGATTCGGCGGCCGGTGGGGGAGGGGGTCCTGGCTCCGGGGGAAACCCCCCCCCTTTTGTCCAAGTGAACGTTTCCTATTCGCGTGTTCGACATTGGGCTGAAGGTGGGGGAGGGGGGGGTCTGCTCCGAACCTGTCCGGGTGCAGTTTTCCTATTCGGCGTTTCGGCATCAGGCGGAAGCGGGGGGGTGTCTGGCTCCAGACCTGTCCCAAGTGACTTTTTTCCTATTCGGGCGTTTCGACATTGGGGCGGAAGGGGGGGGTCTGGCAACTGCGGGGGGCTATAGCGAACGTTTTCCTTCCTATTCGGCGTTGCGACTTCGGCGTTTCGACCTTCGGCGGAAGGGGGGGAGGAGGGTGGTCTGGCTCCGGACCTGTCATAACGCTTCCCTGCTGTTCGGCGCTTCGACATTAGGCGGAAGGGGAGGGGGAAAGAGGGGGTCTGGCTCCGTACCGTCCCAGGTGAACGTTTTCCTGTTTGGCGTTTCCACATTGGGCGGAGGGGGGGAGGGGGGGGTATGGCTCCGGACCTTGTCCCAGGTGTATTTCCGTCGCGTTTTCGACATTGGCGGAAGGGAGTTGGAGGGGTAGGTGGGTGTGTTTTGGCTCCGGACTGTCCCAGGTGAACGTTTTTCCTATTCGGCGTTTCGACATTGGGCGGAAGGGGGGGGGGGTGGGGGGGTCTGGCTCCAGACCTGTCCCATGTGAACGCTTATTCGGCGTTTCGACATTCGGCGGAAGGGGGGGGTTTGGCTCCGGACCTGTCCCAGGTGAACATTTTTACAATCGGCGTTTCTACCTTGGGCGGAGGGGGGGGGGCGGGGGGGGGGTCTGGCTCCAGACCTGTCCCAGGTGAACGTTTTCCAAGTCGGCGTTTCGACATTGGGCGGAAGGGGGGGAGGGCGGGGGGTGCTCCACCTGCTCGAAACAGGCGTCAGAAACGGCCAAGATCTACTCCATGGGGGGGAGGAGGGGGGGAGGGGGGAAGAGGGCCCGCGCCGCTCGGCAGAACCATCAATAAAACAACGATCGCATGGCACTATGGGCACTGTGGCACGGGATATGCTTCGGCCAAGACCTCCCACCACTGGCACGGGCAATGAGGGCAAGCGGTCTCCTTGCAGGGCCCCTCTTCATGTGGGCCCCCGAGCTTGGACCGCGCACCTCCCGCGGGCGCGCCAGCCGACACGGCCGCGGATTGGCCCCAGAGCAGGGCCTCGTCGGAAGGGGCCTCCCCGTGCTACATTTCATGAGCGGTGAACTGCTGCGCAAACCGAAGGACATGGCCCACGGACGCACATCATCATCGTTTCTGTTCACCCGTTCGTGGTTTGCCCGTTTCCCAGGGCGGCAGAAGACAGCCTGAAATCTTTATCATCGGCCCGCCTCCTCGCACTCCTCATCGTCCCTCCTCCCGGCATCCCACACCCCCCTCCCCCTGCCCTTGCAGAGGGCACTACCGCATCCAAGATGCACGTAGCGTTGGCGATGCCCCAAATGAAGCTCTCGAGTAAGGTTCGAGGCCCAGGCCTGACGGGCACATCCCTCGCGTGCGGCGATGCGTTCCTGTCTCACAATTACACTGGAGAGAAGCCCCAATCAGTGGATGGTTTGATGAATCGCGGGATCGAAAAAAAGATCGATAAGACGATCGACTGGGAACCCGGGAACCCAAGAACCCACCCAAATCGGCCCGGAACCAATAACCGGGAACCCGGGAACCCAGCCAGCTACCAAAATCGGCGGGAAACTTTCGCCAAATCTTTGCATTTCCGCTAGGACCCCTTCAGTGCAAGAACTGATTGGGGAATCAGAGTCAGCATCTCGCGGCGACGGCTTGGTCTTTTAGGTCTTGGGGCACGGGGGGTCTTGACCCTGGGAATCTCGATCTCTGGCGACTTGCGCACGCGGGCGCGCTTGGCGGTCCCGGTGGTCCTGGGAGACCTGGAGGCTCTGGGAGCCTCGGGCGCCCAGGGTGACGTGATCTTACGGGCCATACCGCGGCCGCCGCCGCCTGCCTCTCCGCGCGACGCTCCTGTGGGGGAGAATGGTGCGCCCCAAGAGCGGCGGGCCGGCGAGGGGTTAAGGCAGCTGGCCGCTGGGGGGTGCTGCAACACGATTGGCTGGGGGCGGAGGGCGGAGGCGGCGTGGCCGAGGCCGAGTGGCGGCGCATGCCGCGGGAAGAGAGACAAAGAGAGGTGGAACGAGAGGAGGAGGGA
>CAUYUJ010011852.1:12500-20686 GCA_963575745.1 Prorocentrum cordatum
CGATCTGACCCGGGAGGTAGAGGCGGGGGAGGAGGAGGCGGGGGAGGAGGAGGAGGAGGAGGAGGAGGAGGAGGAGGAGGAGGAGGAGGAGGAGGAGGAGGAGAAGGCGAAGAAGAAGAAGAAGGAAGAAGAGGAGGCGGGGGAGGAGGAGGAGCAGGGGGAGAGAAGGGGGAGGAGCAGGAGGAGGAGGAGGAGGAGGAGGAGGAGGAGGAGGAGAAGGGGGGGAAGAGGAGAGAGAGGATGGGGAGGAGGAAGAAATAGAGGTGGAGAGGAATTGGAGGCATGAGGAAAGGGCGGATGGGGAGCAGGGGGCTGGCGACGACGACGAGAACCCACGGCAAACCACGACCATGAACGACGACGGCGACGACAGACAACAGCGACGACGACGACGACGACGACGAAAACGAAAATAACGACGACAACGATGACGACGAAAACGACGACGAAAACGACGACGAAAACGACGACGAAAACGACGACGAAAACGACGTCGAAAACGACGGCGGACAACGACGACGACGACGACGACGACGACGTTGACGACGACGACGACGGACGACGACGACGACGAAGACGACGAAGACGACGACGACCTCCTGCCGCAGATTTGCCGCATCGGCGAACCGATGGATCCCCGACCGGTGCGCTCGCGGGGGGGCCTCTCCTAAGCGCCACTCGCAGAGCAGCGGCAGTAGCAGGCCCAGGTAGACCGCGGAGTCGACGGCGGGGTGCCCCAGGGGAGGCGCCCACTCTACCCTTTTGCTCCGCCTCCGTCTCCGCCCCGTTCCGCCTCCTCCTCCTCCTCCTCCTCCCGAGGGAGGGGGAAAAGGGAAAAAATGGAGGGAGGGAGGGGGGGGGGGAACGAAAAGGTGGGCGAGAGAAGAGGGAGGGGGAAAGAAGAGGGAAGGGGAGGGAGCGAAGCGACGCCAGTGCTGGGCATGACCCTTGCGACACGGATGTGCCCGCGACCTTTCTGGCAGGGCGCGCAAACGTAGCCTCGCACAGCGTGCCAGCAGAAAACATGGATGCAATAGTGCATGCAACGGTTGTGGGGGGTGGCCGAGGACTTCGATAGCTCTCGGCGGCTTCGATGTGCAACCCGAAAATAAGCGATGTTGCGCTGTGTCGTTGCTTGTTTGGTACCACGCTGTGAATTGTCGCCGCTGAGACAAAGGTCGAGCAGGAGAAAAGGAGAGAGGCGCAGGCAAGAATAAGTGGAAGCGGGGGGAGGGGAGAGGGGGAGAGGTCAGGCAAGGGAGCTGGCGTCAAATCTAACATTGCACCCCTCCCACCAAACCCTTCCCATTGCGCCGGTGCGTCTTCATCCGCCGACGGGTGTCGAAACGGACGTAAAGCCTCCAAAAAAAACTCCATCGTGCGATACGTAGCAGAGTAATCACGCAAGGGGGGCTTCGTAGATTAGAAACGGCGGCAGCAGGGCAGGCTCCGATGATCCACGGTGGGAAGCCTTTTATACAGAATGCCGTTGGCCAGTTAACTCCCCTACGCTTCCTGGAAAAAACAACAGACCAAATTGTCGGACTCAAAGATTTCAGTGGTCGTGTACTTCCAATGTAGCGATCAGCCACAGGGCCGTCACACCAAAAGAAATCATGTTCCAAGCTCTGTGCCAATTCGATCAGGAAAAAAAGAAGAAAAGAAAAAAAAAAAAAAACAAAACAAGTAAGAAAAAAAAAAAAAAAAGAAAAAAAGAAAAAAAAAAGAAAAAGAGATAATAAAAAAAGGAACGCTGTCTTCCAAACAGGGAAAAAAGAAAAAATGAAAAAAAAAAAAAAGAAAAAAAGAAAAGAAAAAATCAAAAAAAAAAAAGAAGAAAAGAAAAAAGAAAACAAACATGAATAAAAAAAAACAAAAAAAGAGAAAAAAAAAAAAAAAAAAAAAAAAAAAAAAAACCAGAAAAAAAAAAAGAAAAAAAAAAAAAAAAAAAAAAAAAAAAAAGTAATAAGAAAAAAGATAGAAAAAAAAAAAAAAAAAAGAAAAGAAAAAGTAAAAAGAAAAAAAAAAAAAAAAAAAAGAAAACAAAAAAAGAAAAAAAAAAAAAAAAAAAAAAAAAAGAAAAAAAAAAAAAAAAAAAAAAGAGAGCGCTCAGAAATCCATACCGTCCACGCGAATATGAGATACTGCCCATCTCAATTTCCCACCGCCGGCGGGCGAAAACGCGCGTTGGGGTGTCCTGGCCAGCCACCACTAAGAAACCCGGCAAGCTGGTGAAGCGAGGACATCCTCGTCCATCACAACACGTGCAATGGTATGCGATTCTGTTCTTGGTAGCCCTTCGCGTACAGTTTCCTGGCCCACTCGTACTGTTGCGTTCTCCTGGCTTGCACCAACGATTCCACGCTGCATCGCTGCATGGACGTGCAACCAGGGCCTTCGACAGCGGTGAATGTGCTGGGATGCGAATTTTCCTGCTGAAGCCTTCGGCCGTGCGAAGGATAATCGCGCACCAGTTTTACCGTTGCACTCCAGGCTTGTCCTCATCCACACGCAAAAACAAAAAAAAAAAAAAACCAAAAAAACAAACCCCCCGGGGCTCGAATTTCAAGCGCCCGCCCCCCCCCCCACAAGAGCGCAAGTTTGACGGTCATGTCTAGCAGCTGCAACTTCTTCTTGAGGGAGCCTGGCTTGTGTATGAATAAAGCCCGCACTTGAATTAGCATCCTGCTGCTTTCGAGATCCTGTCGTCGAGCTCTCTCCCAAACGACATGTCGAGAAAGACGATGACCCCAAGGGCTTTGAAACCTTCGCCCTGGGCTGCTCGCCTGGCGTCGCGGCCATCGACGGTGACCACCATCGGGATGCCACCTGAAGCAGCTGTACACCAGCAGCACTCGTCCAGAAGGAATGACCATCCAGCCTGGTAAAATCTGTCCAGAAACGACTAGAACACATTCTGTAGCATGTTGAGCCGTGCTCCACGGATCTAAGAAGTACCTGCGAAATGTAAGAGTGCCCCTCCAACTTTGACGCCGCATTTCCTCTCGGAGCAATCCGCCTGGAACTTCTCCAAACCAACATCGAAAACCAATTTGAAGACTTCCAAAGCGTGTGGCCCTGGCGCAAAGACCGGGCGCGCCCGATGTCCTTGCTCCAAACATCTCCAGCTCAGACCTGGACCTTAATGCGGGGGCGACATCTCCAGCTCAGGCCGTGATCAGGGGTCGCTTAATGCGGGGGCGACAAATCAGGGGAAAGAGAGGTGCACGTCTCGTGCCCTAAAGGTTCCCTGCTGGGCCCTAAGGGGCCCCTTCTAGGGGCTTTACAGGGCCCCTTTTCTGCAACCCTCGCTGCCCCCCTTTTTCCCCCCATTACGCGACGCCACACGCGATCATGAGGAAACACTTCCGGTTCAGACGTTGTGCGCCGAGGAGGTTGTTCACCGTGTCGCACGCCTTGAAAAGGTCACCGTCGAAGATGGAAAAGGGAGGCACCACGTCCTGCCACTCGACATGTTTCCCGATCGAGACCCTGATCGCGCAAATCACATTCACTGCTCGCCTATTTAGACGGAACGCGAAGAGTACTTCGCTCAGATTCTCCAGGCAATTACCCTCTAGCTCCAGAGTGCACGCCAAACACCATGTCATCAATACCGGGACGATAATACTCGTTAATACTATGCTTAAATGTGCTGTATTGTGTTATTTTTTCGAATATGTTTGAAGACCTGGGTGATAATAATAAGCTGGAATTGGGGGAAGGGTGAGTAGGCTCAGCCTTCTTCGGGACGCACTGCAACACAACGCGCCCCAAAGATCTCCCATCGACCTCGGATACATCGTTCAGCAGCAAGAACTCAAACGCATCTAACAACACCTCGAACGTGTCCTCGTCGAGGCACGCGATCATCTCGATGACCGCCTGGTCTTCTGCGCACGTCCGGTTCAGCTTGAATCGATACACAAATCTGCGCACGGGGCTGCCATCATGAGGCCGATAACAAGACAGCGCGTCCGTGCGCCACGATTTGAAAACCAAGGCCGCGTGCTATCTCTGAGCGAACGTTCGCTCTCGTAGAGATTGTGGAAATGCTCAGTCGACCGCTGCCCCTCTGCCTCATCGTTGAATGCCGTGTAGGACGTACCAGGTTCCCGAAAGAACGGCACCACCGTCTTCTGAAATGGCTCGGCCGGACGAGCTGTCCTGATGGCCTCGGCCATTTTCACATCAGACTGCAGTTTTGCTACGCGCCTCCCCTGCTTGCCCACCACGTTCGCCACGAGTGCGCGGGATACTGGCTCGGATTCCACCCGCCTCCGCCGTTGAAGCTCGCGGAGTGCGCGCCTCGCCTGCTGGGTCGCCTCGGCGTCGCTGCGGCCCTGCCCACGCTCGCGACCATGGACGCGGGCCACGAAAGAGACTGCCTGGGTGTACTCGGCGATGGTAGGTAGGGACGACGAGGTGGAGGAGGAGCAAAAGCAGGAGGAAGCGGAGGAGGAGGAGGAGGAGGAGGAGGAGGGAGGAGGACGAAGAGGAACAGCAACAGGAGGAGCAGAAGTGGGAGAAGCGGGGGGAGCATGATGACAAGGGAAGGCGGGGTAAGGAAAGGAGCGGGGCGACAACAATGAGGACGCACTCGGATCCAGAAAAGTGGCCCGCGCTCTGGCGAGGGAGTCATTGAACGACGGGAGCAAAGCACCGATCCTAAAATGAGGACAACACTGTCGCGGAACCGAATGCATCAAAATGTAAGGAATAACAGATCACTCTTGTGTAAAGAATCACGGAAGAAAAGAGAGTAGTATTCATATTGAGTTGTTGTAGAGAGAGGGGAGAAGGGAGGAGAAGGAGGGGCAGGGGGGAGTAAAGGGAGTAAGGGCAGGGGGAGCAAGGACAGGTGAAGTCACCTCCCCTGCTCGCTCTTAATTCATAGTTCTCCTCCATCACCTTCCCTCCCGCCTCCTCTATCATCCCCTCCCTTTCGTCCCCTCCTCCTCTGCATCCTCCTCATCCTCTTCACCACCACCACCATCACCATCATCACCACCATCACCACCATCAGCACCACCATCACCACCACCATCATCGCCACCACCATCACTACCATTATCGTCAGTATCATTGTGATCACCATCACCATCGTCCCCGTCGTCATCGTCATCGTCATCATCACCACCAACAGCCTGACCACCATCACCATCACAATCACCATCTTCGCGGTCATCACCATCACCATCTCCCGCAGCTCTCCTTCTCCCTGCTCACTCGCATTCCAGGGGGGCACTCCAGCAGTGCAGCCGCCTCCCCCGTCGGCTCCCCAGCTGAGCAGGGCTCGCCGGGAGATCGTGGCCCACTTCCCGTCCTGCGAGGACGCCAGGTCATCCTCATTCACTGTCTGCACGGCGATAACACGAAGCCAGGACAGAGACAACATCGGGCATGTACAAATCGGGGATCTCTGAGATCTGGCGGGCGTGGAGAATGTACCAACCGCCGTGGCCTTCTCAAAGCGTTTAGCCCCGCACGAGGCGAGGCCAGGCTGCCAGGTGCCCTCTCGTGGCCAAGGGGGTTGGGACCATGGCTCCTGCCTCCGCCCTCGCAGAGTCTTTGGCGCTGCAGCGCCGGAGAGGCTCGGCGCGGTCAAAGCTGCGGCGCGATGCGCGGTAGCGACTTGCGCCTACACAGATGGCCCAGCAGGAGAAGCGGCCGCGGCGGCAGGAGAGGAGGGGGCGGTCCACTCAGACGGCCTTTTCCCCAGGGCCGGCGCCTCACACTAAGTCGTTTGATGGGAAGGCCTCAGGGCCGCGCGGGGGGCCCCCACAGGCAGAACACTCCGCCCAACTTCCATACCCGACTTTCCAAAACGTCGGAGGTCTGGGCCCATCGTCCTGCACCGACCACGGCTGTGCCTGTCCTGGGCCCCCTGGCCGGCGGCGCGCAAAAAAGAGGCAGGGGGAGGGGGGAAGGCTTTTTAGGAGGAGGCTGCTTCTTAGAAGGCGCCGGCCTTACATATACAGACGCAAGGCCCGCGCCTTCTGAGAAGCAGGGGTGCTTCTAAGAGGCCTCCCCCCTCCCCCGTAACCCCCCTATGCGCGTGGCTGAGTCTTCCTGCACCGACCACGGCTGGGCTGAGGTCGGGCATGTCCTCCTACAGGCGGTGCTTGGGAGGAAAAACAAGAAGACATGCGCAATTTCTGGTTTAAGAAAACCGTCCCCCGAAACTGTTTAGAGCATTTTGGACTATTCCTCCTGTAGAGGGACATGCCCGACTTCAGGCTGGGCCTGTCCTGGACCCCCTGGGCCTGCGCCCGCACCCTCGCCCTCGCCGCCCGGCCAGGAGGGCGCGCAGCGCTGGGGGCCTGGGGCGGGCGGGGGCCAGGATCGGTGCGCGCGCCAGCAGATGTTCAGTGCGGTCAGGCAGCCCCAACAGGAGCAGGAAGCGAAGGAGCGCCAGCACCAGGAAAGAGGAGGAGGAGGAGGAGGAGGAGCAATAATAAGAAACAGTAGGAAAAAGAAGAAGAAGAAGAAGAAGAAGACATGGGGGAATCGAGGAAATCGAGGGTCTGGCACGAGGGTCTCCAGAGGAGGAGGAGGAGGAGGAGGAGGAGGAAGAAGTAAGGAGGGGGAAGGAGGGAGAAGAGAGGAGCCAGGAATATCGGCATACCGACCCCCAAACGCCTCCCCCATCCCCCCTGCTATGGTACAGGAGGCGGATGCCTGGCGCCCCCCGACGTCCCCGTCGTCGTCGCTGGCGGCCAGCAACGACACGGCAATGGGCAGGACGTGCAGGACCGCGAACCGCATGGCCTTGGAAGCGGCTCCCCGGCCGCCCCCCGACGGGGTCGCCGGGCCGGTGGGCGCAAAAGAACTCAACGGCTGCTTTTCTTGTCGTGTTCTGCCTCTGCACGCCGTTCCCGGGCCTCAGGACCGTCGACAACAAAAAACGACGCAGGATGAACACCTGGCCCTGGGGAAGTGATCGAGATCCCCGGGGACCGACGTCACGAGAAAGTCGCAACGTCGCGGGAGAGGGGTGATGGAGGTCTCGAGAAGCCATCCAGGAGCCCCACGGGCGGATCCGCTGATCGACCTGTCACGGTGAGGGCCCTACCGATCCCCGAACAATCACAGCCTGCGTGCCTGGATGTGGGACCCCCGCGCCCCCCCCAGGCCGCGCTCCGAAAGGCACGCCCGCGAAGGGCCACTCCTGCGCGCAGCCGAGCTCTGCGCCTGGGACAGCGGGAGGAGCGAGGGAGGCCAGCTGGTGGTGGCGCTGCGGTCGCGCGCGCGCGCGCTCGGCGGCCGCCGGGTGCTGTCGATCGTCGAACGTCGCTCGCCGGTGGTGCTGTGGTGTCGGCGCGTTGGCGGAGGAGAAGCTCGAGGCCTCCGCCCGAGGCCTTGAGCACCCTTCTGCTGCGCGGCAGCGGGGGCGGAGCAAGCGAGCACAACGAGCCTGTGCTGCGCTGGTCCCGAGGCCCCAGGCCCGAGGCCCCAGGCCCGAGCCCGCTGGCCCCGCAGGCCAGGGCCACCCCCACGGCGCGGAGCAGAGCCGCTGGCCGAGGGGCGCCCCGCTCACCCGCGGAAGCGCGGAGCACCCCGCTCCATCCGCGGGGGGGGGCCTGAGCGACCCCCCGTGGGCCGGGATCGATCGACGGGCCCGCGGTCTACTCGAGGCCCCGGCCGGCGCGTCATCGGGCCACGGCTGGGCCCCGGGCGGCGACGATGGCCTCCAGGCACCAGGCGAACTCGGCCATGCACCGGTCCTCGGGTAGCCAGAAGCGGCAGGAGTGTCGCGCTGGTCGGGCGAGCCCATGAGCACGTTACTACTGCTGAAGAGATGCCAGGCTCTCGCGCAAAGAAGCGGAGGAGAACCACGCGGAGTCTGAAAGACGGCGCGAGTGTCACTGATACCCTGAATCCCTTCTGAGGTCCGAGGTCCTTTGCGCGCTCGAAGTGCAGCAGGACCAGCACCTCCAGCAAGAACCATGCCCAGCGGAACGTGTACGCGGCCACCAGGCGGTGCCGCTCCGGCACGAACGGCAGCACCCTGTCCAAGGCGAAGTCGCCTGAGTGCCCCAGGAGCCTGTGGGAGGCAGGACGGGAAACTGCTCCTGATCGAGCTCGGATCCCTGACTGTCGAACTGTTCCACGCAACCCATCGCTTCTCCCCCAGTCGCTACCGCCGTGGCCACCACCGCCGTCGCCGCCGTCGCCATCTCTTC
>CAUYUJ010011853.1:0-20680 GCA_963575745.1 Prorocentrum cordatum
TCAGAAATGTTATCAACTGGCGCGCCGCGGGAGTGGGACCCGACCTGACAGAGATAACGCGCGGGCCCGCCGGAAGGGACACGGTCGATCCGGAGGTTGATCTGGAGCAGCCCGTGGTCGCAGCACTTCGCTGATCCCTTTCGGAACGACCATTCGGCGATCGTGTTGTCGCTAAAGAGGCGAACCTTGCGGCCCCGGAGCTCCTTCTGCCAGGTGGAGATCGCCAAGGCCGAAGCGAGCATCTCGAGTCCGGCGATCTGATCGTCGCTCCGCTGCTGGAATTGCCTGCGCGCAGGCCGATTTGCATCGATCGGTCGCCGGCGCGCGATCGGGGCCTCGTTAGCCAGGCCGGCGGCATCTGGTCTGTGTATTCCCAACGTCCGTCGATCCAGAGGACGGCGGCCGCTCGTGGGGGCTCGCCCCGGGCGTCAGCGAAGGCAAGGACCGGCGGGCGGGTGTCCGCGGGCTCCCATTCCCTTGTCTCTGCAACGCTTCTCTGCAACACTTCCAACCACCACGCCAGGCTGCGCAGGGCGGGGCGCGGTAGAAACGGACGCCCCGAGTGTGCGTGGGCGAACAAGGGCCGCAGCATCGCACGGCCTAGTTTGCGGAATTGCCACGACGCCGCCCACGACAACGCGCCCGCGAGCTTGGCGGCCCCACCTGTGCAAAGAAAGGTGTCGCCCCCGGCGCGCGCGGCGCGCGATCACGCGCGCGCCTGCGGTCATCGAACCGTCGTCAAGCGCCGACCTGATTCGGTTCGTCCATTTGTCGACCTTGTCCTTGGACGGGCGCGCAATCAGCCCTTTGCGTGAGGTCTGCGACACCGCACGCACAGTGCCCTAGCCCCCCATTCGCGAACGCGTCGCGCGCGGTGCACCGAGATGGCTAGACCGAGAATCACGAGCGACGGGCCCGACTCAGTTTTCTTATCGGCCACCGACGTAGGGCCCAGGATGCACCTGATCACCCGGACCACGCACGAGAGGGCGTGCTGGGCCTTTGCGCGAGCGCGGAGAGGGTCGACCGGGTGCGACGGAAGGGGGGGGGGGGACAGAGCGAGACGGGCCTCCCCGGAGCGCTCGACGCCGAACAGATCGTCGACGTACCTCAGGATTGGGATCCGCAAGAGGCGCCTGCAGATGGCCACTAGGGCCGCGCCGATTCTCTCCCAGTTGTGTACGCTGCTGACTGCGCCGCGACGCGCGGCGGGGCGGCGGGTGGGGCGGGATGGCCCGCGCGGGCCTGCTCCGAACGGGAGGGCAACGTGCTGGGCTCCCCAGGTGACGCCGGCGAAGCAATAGATGTCCCAAGCGAAGCGTCGGTGCTCCGGGCGCAAGGGGATTCTGCGGAAGGCGGAATCAATATCGGCCTTGAAGAGCTCCAAGGGCCCCAGGGGTGCCTGACCAGGGCAGAGCGCACGCGGCGTCGGGGCCCGAGAAACGCGTCGCGCCAATTTCCGACACGCGTCAAACAGCGCGTCGACAGTGTCATGCTTCATCCGTTCCTGCGGCTCCGTACCCTTGTTGAGGTGGGCCGCGCTGCAGTCGTCTACGGCGCGCACCTGGCGCGCGGGCGGCGGTCCGCGAATGAGCGGCGCGGGCGGCCGTCGGGGTACCTTAGCGGTGCCGTCCGGCCGCGTCCCCTGCTCCACGCCGAAGCGGGGGATTACCGCGGCATCCGGGGGCACGTCGTCGGGGCTCAGTCGCCGGGGCGTCGTCAATCGCCCCGCGCTCGCGTCGGCGAGTGCGCCCTCGTGCAGCGCTTCGTCGCACGGGCTTGGCCGTGTCCTGTTGAACAATGCTTTTCTGTCCCGTGCATTGGCTGGCGCGCGGCGGGGCGGGGGGCCAGGGAGGAGAAGCCGGGCCCCTGCCGACGCGCGCGCGCGCCGGCCTCGAAGGATCTCTTCCGCTGATATCAGCGGCTTCTGCGCCATCTCCGTCCCCGTGCCGGATTTTTCGAGTGTCCCAATCAGCGGTGCACCCTTCGCCGGCCGCGCTCCGTCGGGCGCGAGAAGCAGAGCCGCCCCTCGCGCGTTGCACCTCACGGAAGAAGTCAACGCATTTCGGGTCGTGGACGTCCACATCGGCGACCAGGCGTTCGAAGAGCGGGCCGTTGACGCCGGATGCTACGTTGGCGACGCCCGGGTCCGCGCCGCGACCCCAGATTTCGACGACTCCGGCCGTCCTGAACTGATGTGCCATGGAGAGGACCCGCAGAACAGCCCCTTCACGCTCCTCCCTTACCTGCGCTCGGTCGTGGCGCGCGGTCGCCTTGCGCGCGCACCTGGGCGCCTCTTCGGGTGGCCTCGATGCCATCCATTCATGCGCCGCCAAAGTGTCCTGCGAAAGCTTGCAGCCCGGCTCGAAGCCGGCATCGCCTTCGAGGGCGGCCGCTTCGGCGAAAGACAACTTGCGAGCATCAGACACAGACCGTTTGGGAGCCGGCTCGTCCGGGCTCGCGTGCTCGCGAAAGCGCTTCATGGCGAAAGCAAGCTGAACGCACGCGCCGCGGAGGGCGAGGGGGGCGCCAAGGCGAGGGGCGCGCCGTGGAGGGCGAGGGGGCGCCGTGGAGGGCGCAGGAGGGAGGGCGGGGCCCGCGCATTCCTGGTGCGCCTCGGACCCTTTACCGCGTCGGACGCTCTAATTAGCAGCAAGCCCAAAATTCCGCGCGCCGTGCTGACGGCTGTGCCCGTCAGGCGCGCGCTGTCGCTGATCAGCGGCGCTGCCATTTGCCGCCGCCCCCGCCGTTGCTCTTGTTGTTCCAGCTCTTCCAGGAGCCGGTCTTGGCCCCGGTGTCGGCCCTGCGCTTGCCCTGCTGACTCTGCTGACTCTGCTGGGCGGTCAGGCCATGGCCCGCACGGTGGGCCTGGCTGCGATTGGGCGTCGCCGGGCCTCGGGCCGGACCGGCTCCCTCCTGCTTCGTGGCGGCGGGGGCGCTGCCGAGGCTCTTCTCGTCAAAATCGGATTCCCGCTCCGCCTGGCGGAGCAGCACCTCGTCGAGGGCGAGGGCCGCCTGACTCACCTGCGATGCCGAGGTCCGCGGCGGGGGGGCGGGGCGCGGGCGCGCGCGGCGGAGCGGGGTGGCGGGCCTGGAAACCGGTGACGCCAGCGGCGGCCTTCTCGGCCCAGGAGCGGCGGGCGACCTGGTCGTAGAACACGCCCAGGTGGGCTTTGCGGCCCTTGCGCTGGGCGTGGGCCGCTACCTGCGAAGCGAGCGGGGAATCCGCTGGCCGGAGGGCGCGCGGGCGCGCGCGGCAAGATGCCAGGAGGCAGATCTGCTTGTGTGCGAGTGCCGCGGCGAAGTCGAGCTGCTTCGTTGCGGCAGCGGCCCGAGCGTACCTGCGCCGCCGAGGAGGGTCCGCGAGTACGGTCGGCGGGCGGGACAGCGAGGTACTGGTCGAAGGCGAGGTGCCACTCGGTCCAATTCATCAGGCGAGGCGTGGCCCCGCCGCCCGCGCCCGCCTGGGTGGCATCGTCGTCATGTGGGCGGCCGACGGCGGACGCGCCCGTGGGAAGCCACAGGCGCAAGTCGACGTTGACAAACGGGGCGGCAAGCCCTTTCTTCTTCTGTAGGCGGTCGACCTCGGATGCGAGGGAATCGACGCGCACGGTCCTGACGCGACGCGGCCGGACGGGCGGCCGCGGACCGGCGAAACAGGCTGGGAGGGGGGGGGCGCGCCTGGGCCACGCCGCGGTGGGCAAGTTGGCCAGGGTGATGGCGTTCAGCTGCGCCTGGAAGTCGACGTGAACCGTCGGGGCGTCATCGTTGGTGAGGATGCGGGTGAGCTCCGCCAGCGGGTCCGCTGCGGGTGCCGCTGGCCCGGCAGGCGCGGTGGTCCCAGCAGGTGCGAACTCCTTCTTCGCCGCCAGAACGGCGGCGGTCGCAGGGCGACCGTCGCGGCGGTTCTGGGCGCGCGCTTGCCTGTATAGCCTGGTCGAGGGCGTGAGCCTTTCCAGGCGAGATCTCAATCTTCTTTGTGTTGACGTACACAAGTGCCTGCGGGGTGTACACCTGTTGCACGGGACGCTCGCGCGGGTGGCCGCGCGGGACGGCCGGATCGCGCGCACGGACGCGCGGGCGGGAGCGGGAGCGCGCGCGCGGGCGGCGGACACGTGCCTCCGCTCGGGCGAGAATCGCGACCATGTCATTCAGCCATGTGTCCGGGTCTGGAGCCCCTGTCGCCATCGCATGCTTCTTGAGAAAGAAACGCAAGGCAGCGGCCGCCTCCATGGCGGCAATTGTTTGCGCGGCGAACGAAGGGAAACCTGCAGTCCGCTGCACTGTCCGCGCGGCGCGGCTCGCTCTGTCGCACGTTCGCGGAACACGAGGTACCGGGACTGGCGGGTCGGCGGGTGGGCGAGAGCCTCGGGAAAGACGAGGCCGAGGCCGACACGGCGAAGCCGCCACGAAGCACGATCGAATGCAAGCCTCGGAGAAACCGACGTGCGACCGGCGACGGGAACGGTAACGGGGCCCGAGTCCGCCTGCGCGCGAGATCACGCATGCGCCACGAATCCCGACACGCGGGCCCCGGAGAGGGGGGGGGGCGGGCGGGATGGCGGAGCCTCGTAAGCGAGCCGGACCGCCCCGCCCGGACCGTCCGCCGGAGCCGCCGGCCGACCGTCGTTCTCAGCTGTCGGTGCCGCTTGCTCCCGCAGCTCGCGCCGGGTGTCCGCTGCCCCGAACGGGGCGCCAGGCCTTGGCGCGTCACTGTCACCCAGGAGCGGGGCCACCAAAAGGCCGTCCTGGGAGAACATAGGGCTAGCGGGTCCCAGTGGACCAACCGGTCACGTCCATCGATCGTGCCGGTGTAGGCAGGGCCCCAGTGGGCCTGCCTGCAGCCCTTGAGCGGGGGGGAGAGGGGTCCCAGTGGACCACCGGTCGCGTCCAGTGAGCGCGCCGGTACGGGCAAAGCCAACATGGGCTTGCTCGCTGCTCCCTGAAGGGGTCCCAGTGGACCTACCGGTCACGTCCACCGATCGTGCCGGTGCAGGCAGGGCCCCAGTGGGCCTGCGTGCAGCCCTTGAGCGGAGGGAGAGGGGTCCCAGTGGACCACCGGTCGCGTCCAGTGAGCGCGCCGGTACGGGCAAAGCCAACGTGGGCTTGCTCGCATCTCCCTGATGGGGTCCCAGTGGACCCACCGGACACGTCCAATCGATCGCGCCGGTGCAGGCAGGGCCCCAGTGGGCCTGCCTGCAGCCCTTGAGCGGAGGGAGAGGGGTCCCAGTGGACCACCGGTCGCGTCCAGTGAGCGCGCCGGTACGGGCAAAGCCAACATGGGCGTGCACGCTGCTCCCTGAAGGGGTCCCAGTGGACCCACCGGTCACGTTCAATCGACCGTGCCGGTGCGGGCGGGGCCCCAGTGGGCCGAGCGCCCCCCGGAGATGATGATCCGGGCATCGCCACCTTGCCTGGTCGTGCCGTGTCCTGGCCTCAGTGGGCCGACGCTAGTGGAGTCAGCGTGATCCCCGATGGGCCCGATCACACTCCACATCTCCCTTGCCTGGTTGGCGCAAGCCGACTAAATCCTTTTCCATGTCCTACCGCGCACCGCCGCGGCCGCTGCTGGGGCGCGCTGCGAGCCCAACCTCCACGAGATCTGCCACTGCGGGAAACGGGCTCGCTGGCGCCGCGACTTTAACATCGACCTGGTCGCGCGCGCGCTGCGTCTGGCGCGCTCGACCGGGACTGCCCGGGCAACGCGAGTCGCCGTCTCTGCAGGAGTCCGGACGGGCCGGCCTGGCACCGGGGCCGATCCGGGCCGACCGACACGAGCCGAACGCAGGTACGGATGTCCCCGGCGGTCCGCCTGCCCGCCAGTGCGGGCGCGAGGCGCCGGGGTGGGTACTCGCGGACTTGCAGCAGGTAGTCTGGGTGTCACAACAACCCAGATCTCCTGCCGCGAGTCCACGAGCCCCGTGCGCAAACTTGCGCAGATGCCCGACCATGGGCAGAAAAGAACTTTCGAGCCAAGCAAAACGACGAGGAGCGGACGGGGCGCCGGCCCGGGACCCAGCGCACCCGCCGCGAAACGAGCCGCGTCCAGCAGAGGCGACGAAGGAGCGGAGCACCGCGCCCAGGGAGGGACCGGGACGCCACCAGGGCCGGAGCGGGCCCCACCGGAGCCGGGGCAGGCCCCGCCGGGGCCAAAGCGGAAGCGGGACACGACGCGGCGGCGGCGGCGGCGGCCACCGCAGCGGCGGCGGCGGGCACGACGGCGACGGCCGCAGCGACACACCGGCGGCAGCGGCGAGCGGCAGCACGACGCCCCGACGACGACGCGACAGAGCACGACGAGCCGACGCGACACGGACGCGCCGGCGCAGCGGCAGCAGCGGCGGCGGCGGCGGCGCGACGCGCCAACGACGACACGACGACGCGGCGACGGGGCCAGAACGGGGCGCCCTTCGGCCTGGGCGCATCGCGCGGCCCGACCACCTCGGCGGGTCGAAATCAATCTGCACGCGCGCGAGAGCGCGGCCCGCCCGCCTCGGCGGGGCCGCGAGTGGTCTTGCGCGCGCTGAGCCAACGCGGCCCGCCCGCCTCGGCGGGGCCGCGGTTGTCCTGCGCGCGCGCGGGAGAAGGAGGAGGAACCTGCGCGCGCGGCGGGCGAAGCGGAGGGCGAGCGACCCGCCGACGCGCGGCGGGGCGGACGGCGCGGAGACCGGCGCGCGGGAGGACGGCAGGACCGAGAGACCGAGCGAAGGGACCGACGGCGGGACAGAACGGTAGGCCGAGGGGCCGAGAACAGGGCCGGCGGCGGGCCGCGGGGCGAGAGGCAAGAGGCGGGCCGGGGCGAGAGCGGAGCGAAGCAGAGGGGAAAGGGCCAGGCGCGAGAGGGGGCGGGAGGACACCGAAGGACAGAAGGGCGAGAGAAAAAGGGCCAGGGACACGGGGCCAGAGCGAAACGCCGCGGGGCCAGGGCCCGAAACGGCAGGCGAAACGCGCCCACAGGAAGATGGGCGCCCCGCCTGCCGCAAACAATTATGGAACCTGCGAGCGGCAAGGATGGTCGGCGCCGCGGACGGGTCGCGCGCGCTCCCTCCGCGGCGGCCTAGCCGCCACGCATGACTGTTCCTGTGCGCGGCAAGGCTGGCCGGTGCCGCGGTGAACGCTCGCGTGCGCACCCTCCGCGGCGACCTAGCCGCGGCGCATCCGACAAAACCGCGGCTCCATCTTTCTCGCGTTTCGCGTGTCGTCGCCTCGCGGCGAAGCGCCCCTCGCAACCTCACGCGCTCGCTGCGGGGCGCGCGGACGCACGCGCATCGCGTCCTCGCTGCTGTGCCCGCGAGACAGCATTCGTGCCTCGGCTGTTCGCTCACAACACGAAAAGAGTTTCGCAAAACCATGATGAGCGTCTCTTTGGATGCCTCCTGGGAACGCTCTTCGAAGGCTATTTGAAAAGTTGCTTGGTCTCTTGGAAGGCATCTCGGAGATCTCTTGCCATATCTGGAGACTCTATGGGGCCTCTTGATGCTTCGGGGGGGGGCTCGGGCGATCTTGGGACCTCTTGGAAGCCTGTTGGGGCCCTGCTAGCGGTCTCGGGGGCCGTCGTCGGGGGACGGGCTCGCTCTGCGAGTTCGGGCTCCGCCTCTCGTGCCCCTTTTGGGGCTCTCCTGGAACGCTCTTGAGCTGCATTTGGGGCGTTCTGGTCCGTCTTGAGGCCCTGTCGGGGACGTCTTGGGCCGTCGCGAGAGGTGTTGGGGGGCTCTTGGGCTGTCTTAGAGAATTAGATTCGCTAAAGGGCCCCTTGGTGCTTCGGCCCACGCCGCCACCGTTCCCGGGTCGCGGGTTAGGTCCTCTGGAATTTCGTTTGGCCATCGCGCAAGGCCTCTCGGGGGCCTTCTGGAACAGTTACGAAGCATCGAGGGGGGGGCGTTTTGGAGCCAATTTTTAGGAATTGCAATGAATATACATCGTTCGTTGACGCGCGCGGAGTCGAGGACGCGCTCGCGCACCGCACGGAGGAAAAGAAAAGACGGACGATGAGAACTAAAGATCCCTGGCGCGGAATGCCGGCCGCCCTGGCGATCCGAGGTCAGTCAACACTATGGGCTGGCCGGCACGCTCGCGCACGGGCGCGCGAAATGCCGGCCGCCCTGGCGATCCTAGCCACGCAACACCACAGGCTGGCCGGCACGCTCGCCCGCGGGCGAGGCGCGGTAGAGGACGGAAGCACCAGCTCGGGGCCTCGCACCAGCGAAAAACCGCACGGCATGCCCACGCACGCGCAGCTCAGCGCAACGCCAGCACGAACGAGCGTTGATCTATCCGGCGCAGCGCAGAAGGACAGGCTGGCATTCCAAGGGCCCACGCATCACCACGCCGAAGGACACCGACGACCCATAATCCCACGCGCCCCCACCGGCGCCCACTTAGCCACGCGAACGCCCACACCAGCATACAGAGCGACAGCACTGTGAACACAGACAGCTGCCGTTAACACACGACGAGGCACTCAGCGCACAGCCACCACAACCCCTCGAACTCCAACGCAAGACCACGTGGCCACTCAGGATCTAGGGCCGATAGAACCACGGAGTCCGGCTCGCCAGGGAAGGGGCGCCACCCCCCTTGCCACGATGGCCGGCTGCCCGCGGGTCGGAGACTATATACGATCGAACGCGGAGTCAGCGACCACACACGGTTCTGGAATTCGGCCCGCTTCAACCCAACCCTGGGCAACCGCAAACCGGTACGGGCGGTCGTCGCCTCGACTACTACGTCGGACGCAGCACCGGCAACATGCGACTACATCCGAAGCGGGCGCCACCCAATTGAGCGCGCACCTAAAAGTAAGCCGCGCTATGAACTTCTCAGACTGCAGAAACTGCGCGCGCTGGCCCTCTCCTGGGGTGCGGAGCCGTCTGTTTTGATGTACGTGTCTATAAATTGGCCCTCCCCGGCGACACGCATCCGCGCGCCCCATGAACGCGCCCATATATTGGCCGCCCCCCGCGGCGCGAATATGGATAGATTGACGCACGTGCCGATGTATTAGCCCTTGCAAATGGCGCGAATATGCGCGTTCGACGTTTGCGCGCGCAGATTGGTTCTTTCCAGGGGCGCGACTCCGCGCGCGATTTCCGAGCGTCGCTGAGTTGCTTGCGCTTCGCGAACCCCCGCCAGCCCATCCAACAAACCCCAAAACGCCCCAAGAGATCCCAAGAACCACCAGGAGGCCCCAGGATGTCTCAAGAAGCCGCAGGAGGCCCCGGGAAGCCCCAGGAGGCCCCAGGAAGCCCCAGGAAGCCCCAGGAGGCCTCAGGAAGCCCCAGGAGGCCACCGGGAGACCCCCGCAGCGGCCCGCCCGAATCCATCTCGGAATCCAGGACCTCCCAAGGCCCCAGGGTTCACGATCATCCCCATTCAGGCCTTCGGCCCATCCGCCTGCCACGGCGCGCGGCCCACGGGGCCCAGGGCCTCCCGGGGCCCAGCGGGCCCGCGATTACTATCGCTCAGGCCTTCGGCCGATCCGCCTGCCACGGCGAGCCGCCCCCGGGGCCCGGGGCCCCCCAGGGCCCAAGGGGTCTAAGATTACTCCCACTCTGGCCTCCGGCCCACCCGCCTGCCACAGCTAGCTGCCCATGGGGCCCTGGGCCTCCCAGGGCCCAAATGGGTTCACGACTATTCTCATTCAGGCCTTCGGCCCGCCCCCCTGCCAGGGCAGAGCCGATCGCGGGGCCCAGGGCTTCCCAGGGCCCACGGGGTTCGCGATTATTATCAATCTGGCCTTCGGCCCACGATGGGCCCGGCCGAATCTGTCAGCAGCGGCCGAGTCCGGGGGACGCGGCTGGCCGAAGCCTTCGAGGGCCCCCACAGATGCCGACGGCTTCGGAGGGCCAGCCAGAGCCTTCAAAGGTCCCTACGGGCTCCCGAAAACCCCCGAAGGGCCCCGAGGGCCTCGGACAGCCCCGAAACGGAGACGGAGCAGGAGGAGGAGGAGGCGGAGCAGGAGGGGGAGGAGGAGGCGGAGCAGCAGGCCCGTGGAATCCAATGAGGAAGCGTGAACCAGACAATTCCAGAGCCGCCAGGAGGCTGAGGAGGGCAGAGGGCGATGATGGGGACGAGGAAATGCATCGGGATGGGAAGGACGAGGACGAGGATGGGGATCGGGCCGGGGATGAACAGGAGGAAGCTGGGAAGGAGAAGAAGGAGCATGACATGGACAAGGAGGATGAGGACGGGGAGACTGAGGAGGAAGAGGAGGACGTGCAGGACGGGGAGGAGGCGGACAGCGCGCGGCTGATTTGGACAAGGATCCGGATGCGCAGCGGGCGCGCAGCGCGCAGGTCGCAGCGCGCAGAGGATCCAGACGAGGGCGAAGGAGGAGGAAGAGGAGGAGGAGGAGGCCCAGGATGAGGACGGGGACGGGCAGAACGGTTCTGAAGATGAGGAGGAGGATGAGGATGAGGATGAGGTGGGCAGGAGGAGGAGGAGGAGGAGGAGGAGGGAGGAGGAGGAGGGGGAGGGGGAGGGGGGCAGGGAGAGGGAGGGAGGGAGCGGGGAGGTGGAGGGGGGGACTGAGTAGGAGAAGGAGGAACAGGGCAAGGAGAAATGGAAAAAGGAAGAGAAAAAGGAGGAGGACGAAGAAAGAGGATGAGGATGAGGCAAGGGCAAGAATGAAGACGAAGACGAAGATGAAGATGAAGATGAAGATGAAGAGAAAAATGGCGATGGCGGCGGCGGCGACGATGAAGATGAAGACGAAGATGAAGATGGAAAACAGATGACAATGACGATGAAGATGAAAATGAAGATGGAGATGGAGATGAAGATGACGACGAAGATGAAGATGAAGATGATGATGAAGAGCAGATGAAGATGAAGATGAAGATAAAGATAAAGATAAAGATAAAATAAAAAGATAGAGATAAATATATAATATATAATATATAAGATATAAGATATCATATGAAGAAGAAGATGAATATGAAGATAAAGATGAAGATGAAGATGAAGATGCAGATGAAGATGAAGATGGAAATGGAGATGAAGATGAAGATGAAGATGGAGATGAAGATGAAGACGAAGATGAAAATGAAGATGAAGATGAAGATGGAGATGAAGATGAAGCTGAACATGAAGGTGAAAGTGAAGATGCAGATGAAGACCAAGATGCAGATGAAGATAAAGATAAGGATGAAGATTAAGATGAAGATGAAGATGAAGATGAAGATGAAGATGAAGATGAAGATGAAGATGAAGATGAAGATGAAGATGAAGATGGAGATGGAGATGGAGATGAAGATGAAGATGAAGATGAAGATGAAGACGAAGATGAAGATGACGATGACGATGACGATGACGATGACGATGACGATGACGATGACGATGAAGATGAAGATGAAGATGAAGATGAAGATGAAGATGGAGATGAAGACGAAGACGAAGACGAAGATGAAGATGGAGATGAAGATGCAGATGAAGATGAAGATGAAGATGAAGATGAAGATGAAGATGAAGATGAAGATGAAGATGAAGATGAAGATGAAGATGAAGATGGAGATAAAGATAAAGATAAATATAAAGATGAAGATGAAGATGAAGATGAAGATGAAGATGAAGATGAAGACGATATAAAGATGAAGATGAAGATGAAGATGAAGATGAAGATGAAGATGAAGACGAAGACGAAGACGAAGACGAAGACGAAGATGAAGATGAAGATGAAGATGAAGATGGAGATGGAGATGAAGATGAAGATGAAGATGAAGATGAAGATGAAGATGAAGATGAAGATGAAGATGAAGATGAAGATGAAGATGAAGATGAAGATGAAGATGGAGTTGAAGATGAAGATGAAGATGAAGATGAATATGAAGACGAAGATGCAGATGACGATGAAGATGAGGATGCAGATGAAGATGAAGATGTAGATGTAGATGAAGATGAAGATGAAGGTGAAGGTGAAGATGAAGATGAACATGAAGATGAAGATGCAGATGAAGATGAAGATGACAATGAAGACGAAGATGAAGATGAAGATGCAGATGGAGATGAAGATGGAGATGAAGATGAAGTGAATATGAAGATGAAGATGGAGATGAAGATAAAGATGCAGATGCAGATGAAGATGAAGCTGGAGATGAAGATGGATATGAAAATGAAAACGAAGATGAAGATGAAGATGAAGATGAAAGATGAAAATGAAAATGGAGACGAAGATGAAGGTGAAAATGAAGGAGAAGATGAAGATATGAAGACGAAGATGAAGATGAATATAATGATGAAGATGAAGATGAAAATGAAGATGGGGATGAAGATGAAGAAGGTGATGATGAAGATGAGGATGAAGATGGAAATGAAGCTGATGAAGATGCAGATTGAGATGGGGATGGAGATGAACACGGAAATGAAAATGAAGGTGAAGATGCAGATGAAGACGAAGACAATGAAAATAAAGATGGAGATGAAGATGCAGATGACTCGTGAATAAGAAGAAGGTGAAGATGGATATGAAGAAGAAGCATAAGATGACGATGTACATGAAAAATAAAGAAACATATGGAGATGAAGATGAAGATGAAGATGGCGATGAAGATGAAGATGAAAACGGGGATGAAGATGGAGATGAAGATGAAGAGGAATATTAGTATGGTGATGACGATGAAGATGAAGATGAAGATGCAGATGAAGATGAAGCTTGGAGTGAACATGAAGCTGAAGATGGAGATGAAGATGACGATTCAGATGCCGATGCAGATGAGGTCGGAGATGAAGAGGAAGGTGAAGAACTAGATGAAGAGAGAGATGAAGATGTAGATGCAGCTGAAGACGAAGATGAAGATGAAGCCGAAGATGAGGATGAGGATGAAGAATAAGATGAAGATAAAGACGAAGACGAAGATGAAGATGTAAATGAAGATGAAGATGGAGATGGAGATGAAGATGCAGATGTAGGTGCAGATCACGCTCAAAAGAGGGATGAAGATGAGAATGGAGATGAAAAATAAGATGCAAGTGAAAAGGAAGATGAATAAAATGTAGACGAAGATGAGGACGAAGACGCAGGTGAAGATGAAGATGGATATGAAGATGAAGATGGAGATGAACCTGAAGATGAAAATGAAGAGGAAGATGAAGATGAAGATGAAGATGATGATGGCGATAAATGAATGAAGATGAAGATGGAGATGAGGATGATGATGACGATGTAAAGATGAAGATGAAGGGAGAGAAGCTGACGATGAAGATGAAAATGAAGATGAAGATGAAGAAGAAGCTTGAGATGAAGGTGGATATGAAGATGAAGAAAATGAAAACAAGGATGGGAAAGATGAAGATGACGATGACGAGGATGAGGATGAGGAGCAGGGGGAATCAGGATGGCGAGAGGGAGGACGACGATGATGAGGAGGAGGAAGAGCAGGAGGAGGAGGGAAGCGAGGCCGAGGATGACGATGGCCACGAGCAGCAGCAGCAGCAGCAGCAGGAGGCCAGGAACAGTAGCAGGAGGACGGGGATGGGGAGGACGATGCGATGGATGAGGAGATCCCCTGCGCGCGCAAATGATTCGGGGCGGCGATCATCTGCGCTGCACGCCTAAAGCTCGCCCCCCACGGTTTCCGAAACAATCGGCGACCTTCGGCGAACCGCGGCAACAGCGTTAATCAACCACGCGCAGATTTCAGTCGCCCCCCCCGGTACTTAGTTTGTACTCGCGGACCTCCTCAACCAGCTTCTTTCCCCTTGCGCAAAGCATAGCACGGCGAATTCCATCACAATTTGCCACGACACTTCCCAGTATGGTCTGATCTCTGAGCATTGCTCGAAGAGCAGTTATCACAAGGTCTGCCAGCTTCGACTCTCGGAGAAAACTTACAGCGGCGGCACAGTGATTAGCGTCTTCAACAGGTCTGGATTCAGCTGCGTTGCGCCCAGATGATCTCGCCGAAGGGGAAGTCCCGAGCACGCCTCCCCCACCACCCCCACCACTTCCTGCGCCGCCACCGCCTGCTGTGCCTCTCTTAGACAGTTGGCAAAGAATTCCCCCCCCTTTCACATCAGAGCCGACACTCCCAAACTGATTGTGACGAACGACAAAATCCCGCAACTGACTTCCTGTGGTGGAGCCCAACATGTTCGCTAGTTCTTCGGATACCTAAGTGCGCATTGCCTTTTCCTCCCTGGCCGGGGCTCACAGAAGCAAAGTAGACATCGATGAAGAGCTCGTTTGCAATAGGCTCAAGTTCCTCTGGGTCTAGGACGGCACCTGCCCGCTTGGAAGCGGCCCCCATTCCTCGAGCGCACCCTTCTGCGATCTTCTCTCCTTCTGTTTCCCTTTTCTCCAGTTGTCTGGCGGTGGCATACGCTTGAAATAGCTGCGGACGCAACGGCTGAGGGGGAGGAGCAGGAGGAGGAGCGGGAAGAGGAGCAAGGGATCTTTATTCAATTGTTATACCCCCAAAAAAAAAACTTGTTTTTTTCTGCCGATCCCCGAGGAGTTCCACTTTCCGGACGGATCCTCATTACAATTCTGTTTTGGAAAATTGTCGTTGCTACCGAATTCCCGAGATGCGTCACTTTCCAGAGGGATTTGTATTACAATTCTACATAATCAAATTGCCTTGTCTGTCGGTGCCCGAGAAGCTCCACTTTCTATGGGAAATTCGCAATGGTTCTACATCTATACATATGTACACACTAGAACCATCGCGCGCGCTTCACGCGCGTTTCGGTTCTAGTTGAGGTCACGGCCACGTCCTGTCAAAAGTCGCTTGAATACTGTCTGCTTCCGTACTGTCATTTCGCTCATCTTCGCTCGTGCGTCGGCCCCTGTCTTTCCTCCCCCTGGCTTTCCGCTTTGGATTTCGCCCTGGCCATCCGTATGTTCGCGTTTCTCATCGCCCTCTTCGGCGCGTCGGCCACTGGCGAAAATCGACGCAACACAAAGCAATAACAACTGCGACCCGGGGCGTTTTTTTCATAGCGGGCGGCCTCGGGGCAGGAGGAGAGCCAGGACCCGGCAGCGAAGGAGAGACGACCCAGCGAGCGAGCGGGCGGGCGAAGGGGAAGGGGAGGAGAAGCGGCGACGGGAGGAAGGGCGGGGCGGACACGCAGGGGCGAAGGTCCGATGGAGGAGAGGGGGAAGGAGGGAAGAGGGGAAAGAGAGAGAGGAGAGGGGGACGAGAGGAGGGAGGACGAGAGAGGAAGGAAGGAGGGGGAGGAAAAGGGGAACGAGCGTTTTTTGGTTTTTTGTTTGAGGCGCGCGCGCGGCCGGCCGGAGCTGCCTCCGGCTGGAGTCGCCTCTGGCCGGGGCTGCCTCCAGGGCTGCCTCCGGGCCCGCGGCACCGCGCCCCCGTCTCAAGGGACCCCCGGGGCCGCAGGCGAGGTGCACGGAGGCTGGGCAGGCGGAGCGGCGCACAACGGGCCCCTCCAGCCCCGCGGCGCCGCGCGGGGGACGAGACGGGGGTCCACGGGCCGCAGGCGAGGGGCTGTCTTGGGACGTCTTGGACGCAACTTGGGCAATCCGGGAACCAGCTTGGGCGTCTTGGAGCGGTCTTAGGCGCGTCGAGGCACGCCTTGACCGTCTTCGACGCCTCTTGGGCCGTGTTTGCAAGCTCTTGGGCGGTCTTAGGCGCCTATTGGGTTGTTTTTAGGCCCTCTTGGGCCGTCTTGGCGCCCTCTTGGGGGCCTCTTGGGCGATCTTGGGACGGTCTTGGGGACTTCGCGGGCTGTCTTGGAGGGTCGGGGCGACGAAAAAACAAGAAAGCAAAAAGCCTTTTAAAAACCAACGGAATTCAATGACTTCGGCCTCTTGCAGCCCTCTCGGGAATGCTCTTGGAGCTCTCTTGGGACGTCTTGGAGGCCTCTTAGGCCATCTGGGAGCCATCTTGGGCGTCTTGGAGCGGTCCTAGGCGCGTCGAGGCACGCTTTGACCGTCTTCGACGCCTCTTGGGCCGTGTTTGCAAGCTCCCGGGCGGTCTCCGGCGCCTGTTCGGTTGTTTTTAAGCTTTCTTGGGCCGTCTTGGGGCGCTCTTGGGGGCCTCTTGGGCGATCTTGGGACGGCATTGGGGACTTCGCGGGCTGTCTTGGAGGGTCGGGACGACGAAAAAGAAGAAAACCAAACACCTGCAAAAAAACCAACGGAATTCAATGACTTCTGCCTCTTGCAGCCCTCTCGGGAATGCTCTTGGAGCTCTCTTGGGACGTCTTGGAGGCCTCTTGGGCCATCTGGAGCCATCTTAGGCGTCTTGGAGCAGTCCTAGGCGCGTCGAGGCACGCTTGAAATGTCTTCGACGCCTCTTGGGCCGCGTTTGCAAGCTCTTGGGCGGTCTTAGGCGCCTATTGGGTTATGTTTAGGCCCTCTTGGACCGTTTTGGCGCGCTCTTGGGGGCCTCTTGGGCGATCTTGGGACGGTCTTGGGGACTTCGTGGGCTGTCTTGGAGGGTCGGGACGACGAGAAAACAAGAAAACCAAAAACCTGCAAAAAAAAACAACGGACTTCAATGATTTCGGCCTCTTGCAGCCCTCTCGGGAATTCTCTTGGAGCTCTCTTGGGACGTCTTGGAGGCCTCTTGGGCCATCTGGGAGCCATCTTGGGCGTCTTGGAACGGTCTTAGGCGCGTCGTGGCACGCTTGAAATGTCTTCGACGCCTCTTGGGCCGTGTTTGCAAGCTCTTGGGCGGTCTTAGGCGCCTATTGGGTTGTTTTTAGGCCCTCTTGGGCCGTCTTGGCGCGCTCTTGGGGGCCTCTTTTTTTATTTTTCTTTGTTTGTTTTTCTTTGGTTTTGTTTCTTAGTTGTCCTCTTTTTTCTTTTTTTTTTATTCAGTTATTTTTTTTATAAGGCGGATTTTGGGACGGTCTTGGGGACTTCGTGGGCTGTCTTGGAGGGTCGGGGCGACGAAAAAACAAGAAAGCAAAAAGCCTGCAAAAAACCAACGGAATTCAATGACTTCGGCCTCTTGCAGCCCTCTCGGGAATGCTCTTGGAGCTCTCTTGGGACGTCTTGGGGCGGTCTCGGGCGCCTGTTCGGTTGTTTTTAAGCTTTCTTGGGCCGTCTTGGGGCGCTCTTGGGGGCCTCTTGGGCGATCTTGGGACGGCATTGGGGACTTCGTGGGCTGTCTTGGAGGGTCGGGACGACGAAAAAACAAGAAAACCAAAAACCTACAAAAAGCCAACGGAAATCAATGATTTCGGCCTCTTGCAGCCCTCTTGGGAATGCTCTTGGGGCTCTCTTGGGACATCTTGGAGGCCTCTTGGGCCGTCTGGGAGCCATCTTGGGCGTCTTGGATCGATCGTAAGCGTCTCGAGGCACGCTTGGACCGTCTTCGGCGCCTCTTGGGCCGGACAAAGGCGCTCCTGGAGGCCCGATCCCGCCATGGGGGGTTGCGGTCCCGGCCAGGGAGCCCCCGGCCCTGTATACAATAATAATAATAGTAATAATAATAAATAATAAGTAAATATATGCTTCCCATGTAAATGTTCTAATAATATGATAATGAAAATAATAATAATAATAATAATAATAATAATACGAATCATAATAATAATAGTTTCTGCCGATTCCCGGATTTCCGAGGAGCTCCACTTTCCAGGAAGATCCGTCTGAAAATTGCATGTAAGGACCTGCCTTTTCTGCCGAAGTCCGGAAACATCCACTTTCTGGAGGGGTCCGTATTCCAATTGTATATATAAAGAATTGTTTTTTCTGCCGAACTCCGAGAAAAAAACCATAGGGGTCCTGATCAAAATTCTATATGAAAAAGTTGCCTGTTCTGCCGATTCCCAGGGAGCTCCACTTTCCAGACGGATCCGCATTACAATTCTATAAAAAAGATTGCACTTCTGCCGGCTCCAGAGGAGATCCACTTTCCAGAAGGATCCGTAACACAATTCTATAAAACAAGATTCTCTTTTCTGCCAGTGCAAAGGAGCTCCACTTTCCGGAGGGATCCTTTTTTTACATATACATATTAGATACCGCATATGCACTTGTTGTTTCCCAACCCTCCTGCGTTGGGCACTCGTTTTAAATAGAGCACTGCGGTCTCCACCTTCCTTCCTTCCTTCCTTCCTTTCTTCCTTTCTTCCTTCCTTCCTTCCTTCCTTCCTTCCCGCCTGCCTCCCGCTCCTCCCTGGCGGGCTGCGTCTGTGAATACTGGTCGCCACTTCGAGGGCTGTCGTGGGTCCCATCTTGATTGACGCCCTTACGGGGTTAGTATTAGACCTCGCATCCCTGGGGGCTGCGATCTGTGAAACTGTCGCCACTTTCGGGCGCGGTCGTTTTCGGAGGCCTGCCTGGGGGCCCAGCGGAGTGACGCCCTACGGGGATTCAGTTTAGACCTCGCCATTCCTGGGGGGCTGCGATCTGTGAAACTGTCGCCATTCTCGAGGGCTGCTGGGGGGCCCAGCGGAGTGACGCCCTACGGGGGGTCAGATTAGACCTCGCCATCCCTGGGGGGCTGCGATCTGTGAAACTGTCGCCACTTTCGAAGGCTGCGCGGGGGGCCCCGCGGAGTGACGCCCTACGGGGACTCAGACTAGATCTCGCCATCCCTGGGGGGCTGCGAACTGTGAAACTGTCGCCACTTTCGAGGCCTGCTGGGGGGCCCAGCACAGTGACGCCACACGCAGATTCAAATTAGACCTCGCCATCCCTGGGGGGCTGCGATCTGTGAAACTGTCGCCACTTTCGAGGCCTGCTGGGGGGCCCAGCACAGTGACGCCACGGGCGGACCCAAATTAGACCGCGCCATCCCTGGGGGGCTGCGATCTGTGAAACTGTCGCCACTTTCGAGGGCTGCTGGGGTGGCCAGCGGAGTGACGCCCCACGGGGACTCAGATTAGACCTCGCCATCTCTGGGGGGCTGCGATCTGCGAACCTGTCGCCACTTTCGAGGGCTGCTGGGGTGGCCAGCGGAGTGACGCCCTACGGGGACTCAGATTAGACCTCGCCATCCCTGGGGGGCTGCGATCTGTGAAACTGTCGCCACTTTCGAGGGCTGCTGGGGGGCCCATCGGAGTGACGCCCTACGGGGATTCAGATTAGACCTCGCCATCCCTGGGGGGCTGCGATCTGTGAAACTGTCGCCACTTTCGAAGGCTGCGTGGGGGGCCCAGCGGAGTGACGCCCTACGGGGATACAGATTAGACCTCGCCATCCCTGGGGGTGCGATCTGTGAAACTGTCGCCACTTTCGAAGGCTGCTGGGGGGCCAGCGGAGTGACGTCCTACGGGGACTCAGATTAGACCTCGCCAGCGCTGGGGGGCTACGATCTGTGAAACTGTCGCCACTTTCGAGGGCTGCTGTGGGGCCCATGAAACTGTCGCCACTTTCGAGACCTGTTGCGGGGTCCAGCATAGTGACGTCCTACGCGGACGCAGATTGGACCCGTCATTCTACTTCGATTATCCCGCATCTGCGATCGACTGTATGTGTGCGAGGAACTAGACATGGAGTGGTCTGGCACTGACTGACGTCAAATCGTTGTGTGCCAGTGTCTCCTGGGGTGTTGCCTGATGTGGATGCAGCTCGTCGGCTCTGCGACTCGAGCTGGCGGTCGTCCTTCGGACCCGCAGAAACATCTGCTGAGCTCGATGAACTAGGGGAACTACAGGAAAGAAGTGCAGGAAACGGGGGCCGGTCATGCACTCGCCGATACCTCGTTGCTCTGTCATCGTCTTTGCTGTTGCATGATCCTTATCTGGCCTGCCGGCGCCGCGGCTCGAGCTGGCGGTCGCCCTTCGGGCCCGCGGGAACATCTTCTGAGACGAGTGGACGCCGCCGCCTTACTTGCAGGCAGCGCATTGCATTCGCGGACAGCAGCATGGCAGACCGCAGTGAGATCCTCAGTCGCGTGGTGTTGCCAAGCCTGGTGGAGACGCGCGTGATCGACCTGAAGTCCCAATCGCGTGTGCACTGTACCTGCGTGGCGTTCAGGCACGCGCGTGATGCTGCTCGCTCCGCGTTCAACCAGTACGTCGCCAGTGCAACTTTGGACGATGAACAACCGATTGATGATACGCGACCCCGGCCTTGAGTTTCTTTCCCGCGGGCCGCCCGCAGACCTGGCGGCGCGCCTGCGAGCGTTCAGCTCCCGCGCTGAAATGTGCGGGAAGGAGGCGGAGAAGCTAGCGGGCGAGCTACGCCTCGCTCGTTCCTTGCACCCTAAACAAGTTTTATCATGTGGAACTCTGCGACGACATGGCGCAGGCAGCGCTGCGGGTTTACCTCGCACTTGAAAAACGCGGCAGTCTTCTGTCTCCTCCCGCCACTTTCATCGTCGTCCTATTCCCCGCCTCACCTTCTCCATGCATGCTGCTGCTTCCGCGATGGCCTTTCGCCCCCCCCGCTCTCCATTCCATCCCTCTCCTACCCCTCGTTCCCGTACCCGTTCTTCTTCGATCCTGGGGCCTCAAGCCTCGTTCTTTCGATCGTCGTCCTGTGAATCGTGCAACGCATGCGCATCCCATGTAGCTTGCACAGCAAATCGCCGCGTCTACACTGTCGTTGTTCCTGCTAATGTTGGCATACTCCTTTTGCCATTTGATGCACGTGGGTTGGGTACGTCGCAGGGTATTTTTTTGTTGCGGGCGCCTTCCCGAACCCAAACCCGAAACCCTGACCATTCATTCAGAAGCGGTAACACAGACCACGGGTAGCCCTACAATTATTACTACTACTACCACCACTACTACTACTACCACTACTACTACTACTACTACTACTACT
>CAUYUJ010011854.1:0-20678 GCA_963575745.1 Prorocentrum cordatum
GCGTTTTCATATTTGGAGGAGGAAAGGAGTAGGGGGAGGAGGAGGAGGAGGAGGAGGAGGAGGAGGAGGAGGAGGAGGAGGAGCAACGGAAAAAGAGCGAAACAGAGAGAAATCACAGCGATGGGTGCACACGGGGTGCTGGTGGGGGGGCTGACCCTATATATATATATATATATGTGCGTGTGCACATATCGAGAGATATATCATTTTATTGTATCATTTTGCGTGGGTCCAGATATCCCACTGTCAAATGACATCGTATATTTTGTGTGGGTCCATTGACAGTGCCATGGTAATGGCTTGGATCCTGCATCCCATGCTCCTGACAAATGACTAGAAGGGCCTCTTGGGGTGGGAAGAGGGTGCATTTCATTGTATATTTCGTGCTCCGTGACCATGACAAGGAGGGCACGGTACAGCCTTGATGACCGAACGTACGTAGGGCGAGGGAATAAGGGAGGAGCTGCGATAGAGAAAGAGAGAGAGAGAGAGAGAGAGAGAGAGAGAGAGAGAGAGACAGAGAGAGAGAGAGAGAAAGAGAGGCAGATGGATTGGTCATTGGTTCCGTCGATCACTGTGCAAGCTGCCCGCGGCGCGAACAGCGTGGTATTTAGCTTTTGGGTGGATCCCTTTGACCAGCGATCGTCGGGCGATGCGGCGACAGTGCTGATCGGACTGGGGCGCAAGCTCGTAGTTGTATCCTCCCGCACCTTCCTCTTTCTCTCCTTCCTCGTCCAGCTGCTTGATTCTGGACCACTGTGTTGTGAGAAGGTAAAGCGTAAAGCGGACACGAACATCAAATGTTTGAGGTCCGCGCAGATTTCTTCCGCATCGGCGCCCCCCGCTGGACCCACTCGCGGCACATCCGGTGTCGCCCATGGCGCGCAGGGAGAGGAGGTCTAGCGCCGATGCGAGAGATCCGAGCAGTCCGCCATAGGTTTAGGTTGCTGCAGATTTCTTTTCTCCTGTCTGCTTCAAGGCACCGCGAGCACAGTACAGCACACAAGTTGATGAACGCATCCTCCCATTCCTTGGAAACGGCTGGGTGGTCTGCGGTGGATAGGACCCGAGAAAATCGTCAAGAGGTGGGGGCGAGGGCAAGTCTGCTCAAAGTCGGTCACCTGACCCCTCCCGGGGTCGAAGCTCACCAGTTCTTCGTGCAATGGCGACGAGGGGGCTGGCCGAAGCCAGTGCTGGGCCACCTCAGCCCCCCAGCCGGCTCCAACCCACACCCTCCCCCCCTCCCCTGTCTGGCCTGGCCCGCCCTGCGCCGCTCTGCTCGGGTACAGCCAGGACTCCGGGTAAGGGGACCCCGTAAGTGGTAGGGCCCTGGAGCTTTTGAATTGGCCAGAGTCACTAAACCGGGTCTCCCGTAGCTAGTGATTCTTCGGGTGACGGCAGTTCCGGTCAGTGGAACGGGGGCGGGGGGGGGGCGTCCGTCCCCCAGTACACATCACTAAACCAGGCTCCACTAAACCCAGTTCTGCCAACGCCCGACCTGCTCCCGAGGCATCACCACGCCGGTGGAGGCCGTCGACGCCGAGATCGCCCTCGCCACGGCTGGGCCACCTCGGCCCCCCAGCCGGCTCTACCCTCCCTCCCTCCCTCCCCTGCCTGGCCCGGCCCGCCCTTCGCCGCCCTGCTCCCGAGGCATCACCACGCCGGTGGAGGCCGTCGACGCCGAGGTCGCCCTCGCCACGGCCAGCCGGCACCTCGGCCTGGGCTTTGCGGACGTGGCCGGGCTGGGCGCGCCGAGCGGGGGCTAAGGCCCCCCTTGCTGCCTGCCTTTTCTCCCTCCCTTGTGGGAGGTCGTTGCCGGGAGCGCAGTGCGAAGGAGGAGGATGAGGAGGAGGAGGAGGAGGAGGAGGAGGAGGAGGAGGAGGAGGAGGGAGAGGAGGGGAGGGGGAAGTGGGCGCGGGGAGGGGGGAGGGGGGAGGGGAGGGAGGAAGGAGGAGGAGGAGGAGGAGGAGGAGGAGTGAGGAGGAAGGATAGGAGGCGGCGGAGGAGAGAGGGGCGGAGGACAGAACCAGGAGAGGAAGAGGCGGAGCGGCGGACGGAGCCGGCAGGCAGCCGCACCATTCGGAGGACGGCGTCTGACGGAGGCGGCGGCGGACTGGGAGGAGGAGGAGGAGGAGGAGGAGATCCAGTATAAACCCAAGACTCCTGGACGATATTGCAACAGACCCTCCCTCCAAGTTCCCTCTTCATAGGCCCCTACACGTCTTCATTTGCACCAGGGGAAATGCCCCGTTAGAAGATAATCGCTTGACTATCCAGAACTGTGCCAGAACGCCATTCCTGGAACATTAACGCCGCAAATCACCGTTACTCTTGCGTTTTGACAGTCCTGGATCGTGCCAGAACACCATTCCTGGGGCTTCATCATCGCGAATTAATGTGACTGTTGCGCCCTGACGTTCCGACATCGTGCCAACACACCATTGCTGAGACGTTAACCATGATAATCCTTCAAGTTGCTGCAAACTCTTAAGACGAATGTGCGCGGCGCTAAGGCGAGAGCCACATGTCGAAAAGGAGCCGTCCTCAGTCAGTGAAACTCTTGCGAACTCTCAAAACGAATGCCCGCGGCGCGAAGGCGAGAGCCACATTTTGAAAACGGGCCGCTCCCCGCCCGTACAATTTCTGCAAGCTTTTAAGACGAATGTGCGCGGCGTCGAGGAAAGTACCACATTTTGAAACGGAACCGCCATCCATCCTTGAAGCTCTTGCAAACTCTCCAGGCGAATGTGCGCGGGGCTAAGGCGAGAACCACATGTTGAAAACGAACCGACCTCCACCCATGACGCTTTTGCAAACTCTTCAGACGACTGTGCGCGGAGCTAATGCGAGAGCCACACTTTGAAACCGGGCCGCCCTCCACTCGAGACGCTCTTGCACCTTTTTGAGACGGATGTGCGCGGCGCTAAGGCGAGAACAACAGTTTGAAAACGAGCCGCCCTCCATCCTTGCAGCTCTTGCACCTTTTAAGACGAATGTGCGGGGCGCTCAGGCGAGAACCGCCTCCATCCGTGAAGCTCTAAAAACTCTTGCGACGAATGTGCGCGACGCTAAGGCGAGAGCCACATTTTGAAAACGGGCCGCCCTCCATCCGTGAAGCTCGCGAGAGCCACATTTTGCAAACGGGCCGCCCCCCATCGGTGAGTTGCTTGCAAAATTTGAAGCTTCAGGATCATAAATGGTGAAGAAACCTCAACGCCTGGCCCGCACTTTCGACCGGCCTCGGGGTACGGCAGGGATGGAGGAGCCTCTTCTTCACACCTTTTCTGCGCACGTTGCGCGCCAGACAGTTTGGGTTTTCGTTTGGCGGCGAAGATGATTCGTTCACTCACTTCATCTGGGCCGGCAGCTTCATGATCCTGGCGGCCAGCGTGGGCCAGTTCCAAATCATGGTTCGGGGGCTTACCGAAGCGCTGGAGATGATCGAGTTTTCTTGGAAAGAGTCTTCCTTGGAGTCCGTGGCGTCCAGATCTCTCATTGAAAAGTGGAGATCAAAGCACCAAGGGCGCCCTCGAGGGCGCGAAGTTACTCGCGCTTCGCGGTTCGGCTCCGATTTCTCCTCTTCCTTTTCCCCCCTGGGAGGCGGCGCGAGAGCGCGACGTTATTCGCACTCCGCGCTTCGCGCAGCGCGAAGCGCGAAGTTGGGAGCCCTTGAAGCACCTTCATCCTGTTTTTTTGCCGCTCGTTTCAGAGCCAAGGCCGAGATTGCGGCAGCGATTAAGCACAGGCTGCGCAAAGCAGAGTCGAACCACTAGGGACAAGTCGAAGCCTTCGGGGGGGCGTTACGATAAGAGCAATTGTCAGGCATGGTGTACGGGGCCTACGGCAAGTGCGATGCGGGGATCTGGTGCGTGGAGTTTTATGCCAACATGTGTTGGCGAAGTTGAAGATTTGGCAGTTACAATTCTTTTGTAGAGCAACTCGTCTCCGACGCTGGCCCGATGACGGCGCGAGGCCCGAAATCCCGCACGGACACGCTCACCCCGCAATGGGTGCACAGGCACAAGTTGCAGCCGATGTGTACATCTGGATGCTCAGAGCAGTCTGCAAGAGCGCGTGTAGGGAGAAAACTCTTCGCCAACACTGGAACCAACTTCCTGACTCGAAGTGCAGTTCCCCATGAACGGTGGGAATACCACAGAAACATTACAGGGAGTACTGCAAGCGGCGGCGCTGAAAAAGGATGCGCGCTTCCATCAGGGAATCGTGGCCGTGGCCGCATGGCCCCTCTCCTTCTGCAAGAGGCTTGCGCCATTCCGCCGACCCCCAGAAGAGGCGGCGAGTCCACGGCTGAGGCGTCGTGGACTTCTTGGGCGCTCTCCCAGGACTCGTGGGCATCTTGGGAGCTGTTTGGGTTCCAAGCGGGGCCTCATGGCCTGCCTGTTTGTTTCAACGCTCGGTGGCGCACCCAGGGGGGGGACGGGGGGAATTGAGAGGGACAGGCCTTCTCAGAAGGCGGCGGGGCTCCCCCGCCCCCCCCCCCCCGGCCTTCGGCGACGTTTTTGTTGTTTGTTTTTTTGTTTGTGTGTGTGTGTGTGTCTTCGGGGAAGGCCCAGAGAACTTTCCAGAAGGCCTGCGTCCGTCCGACCTTTCTGAGAAGGCCCCCTCTCTCACTCCCCCCCCTGGGCTCGCCCCCCACGCCCGATTGTCTCCCGAACGTCGACCCCCCCCACGTTCTCCAGGCCTCACTGTGGTGGCTCCTCAAGTCCCTCACGCCAGGTGCGCGGCGGTGCACCAGTTGAGCAGCTCGGGCCGTGCCGCCCGCGTGCCTCGGGCCACGATTTGCGAGCCCCCCCCGACAGGGCGCCCCCGAGCCACAGGGGGAGCGGGTACGCAAAGACTGGGCACGATGCCCAGCAGCAGTTCTTGCTCATTTTTAACAGGGCTCGCCGTCCGCGCCGCCGCGGGCGTTGTTCTTTGAGGACCAGAAGCCGCCTACTCAACGGCGGCCGCTGTCGGTTTTGGACAACATGTGTTGTCGGGCATTGTACGCATTTGTTCCGTGCCCATTTCGGGCGTCCAAATTCTCTCGGGGGAGTCACGACAGAGATATGCTCCAGGTTTTCCGAGTCTCTCGAGATGTCCTATTGTCCCGCCTTCTGGCTCAAGAAGCGAGGGCCGCCATAGGTACACTCTGGCAGTCCTGGAGCGTACTCTGAGCCAATCGCTCCGTGGCGTCTTTCTCGCCCGTCCCTCCTGCTGCCTGCTGCCCCCCCCCCCTCCCGCCCTCCTCCTTCGCGCTCGCTTGGCTCGAGAGCCACTGCGGCTCAGCATCCTTGTGCTCGACGTGCACCTTTGTCAGGCAGGCGATCTCCTCCCATCAAAGAGCAAGTTCGGCAGAGACGCAATTTCGGGGAGCTCCGCGCGGATTGTTTGGATCGGTGTTGGGCTCCCCTGGCGGCGCTTCCAGCGCCGATCCAAGAAATCCGCGCTGAGCTCCGAGAGATTCTGCTTTTGCCGCTTCTTGTTCCTCGGCGGTGGGGGCGCTCGTGAAGGAAGATGCCCCGGAGGCTTCAGACCCTGGAGGGCTCCTTACCCAATGAGGGCGGTGATGCTATCCATGGCCACTCCACGATTGGAGGTCCACCGGCTTCCAGACCTTTGCCCTCACCGCCACCTGCCCCGTGTACAGCCACCCTGCTCCCACTCGTCCGACGAGGCCTGCATGGAGCTCTCGCTGGTGCAGCAGCGCCCCCCCTTCAGGGCGCAGAGCAGCACCGGCACGGGGAGACGACGGGCCGTGCGTGGGCGTGCGCCGTGGGCGAGGTGGACCTCCGACCAGCCGTGCCTCCTGACGCAGGCGAGCAGTCGTGCCAGTGGGCGTCACCAGCTTGGAGCCCGCGGGGGGGCCAGGGCTCGCTTCGACTCCGACTCGCTTCGCTTCGATCTCGCTCGATTCGGGTTCCGATTCGTTTCGACTTCGGGTTCCCGCTCGGACTCTGGTTTCTCTAGGGAGGCCTCACTGGCCTGCCGATTTCCATCGATGCGGCTTCTCCCGACTTGGCTGACGATGTCCGCCGATCCGATTCACGTCGATCACCGATTCGGCACGGGTTCGATCCTGGGCTCTCCTGGGGGCTGAGGTGGCCCAGGATCACGAGTTCCGTATCCACGCCCTCGCGGTCTTGGTTCCGGGGCGCCATCCCGCGGAAGCGCGGTCGCACGGTTTCGTTCCGCGCGGAGCATTGGCGAAAGAACGCCCCATGTCCGCAGGGTCGTGGCCCAGGGGCCTGGCCCGCGAGGCTGCGGATACGGATCTATTTTTCGCCCACGACAGGATTGGTTCCGCCCAGCAGACAGGAGGGAGAAAGTCGCCTATCTCGGTGATGGTGGCAATATTCTGGCTTCAAGGTGACCGAACTATTACTACCAACACCGAAATCCAGGATCCTCTTCCCCCTGTGGAGGCAACCCCCTGCGCTGGCGTTGGTGCCCAGCTCCAAGCCTCTGAGAAAGGGGGCCCCTCGTCGCCACGGCTTGACGCGCCTCGGAAAATTTGTCAGTTTGGACCGCTGGAGGTCTGGGGACTGATCTTCAGCGAATTGTTGACGCTTCGCGTATCCCCACCAGCCCATCCAGAAACGATGCTCAGGGGAGTTAAGGTGATCAGGGAAGTCGGGGAGCATGCAGAATAACAAAGGGCGGGGGAAGCTGTCACAGACCCCGAGAGGGGGAGGATGGAAGAGGAGTCGTCGTCGTCGTCGTCGTCGGAGGAGGAGGGGGAAGAGGAGGAGGAGGAGGAGGACGGAGAAGGAGGAAGAATCGGAGGAGGAGGAGGAGGAGGGGAAGGAGCTTCTTGGGGGTCTTTTGAGGGCCTCTTGGAGGGCTTTTTGGGCGCCTTGGGGCATCTTGGGCGCCTCTTGGGACCCTCTTGAGGCGCTCTGGGGAGCCTTCGGGGCGCTTTTGGGGCCATCTTGGAGGGAGTCGATCACACAAGAGGGGGGGTTCAATTAGCGCCCCCCCTCGGAAGCCCCTAAAATCGCCTCTTGGACCCCTCTTGGAACGCTCTTGGAGTGCTCTTGGGCGCTCTTGGGGCCGTCTTGGGGCTCTTTTTGGGGCCCTCTTGGGCCCTCTTAGGGCCATCTTGGAGCCATCGAGTCCAGGCCTCGATAGCCATCGGAAAGCGAAAAGGCGAGAAAAAGCAAAAATCAATTGATTTTCCTTTGCTTGGGGAACGATTTTGGCCTCTTCGGGGCCTCCTTGGGAGCGTTTGGCCACTTGGAGTTCTCCTTGAGGGCCGTCTTTTTGGGGGCCTTCTTTGAACCATCTTAAGGAGCCATCGTGAGCGATCTTGCGCTATCTTGAGCCATCTTGGAGCTCATCTTGGGTTCTCTGAGGCGCTCTTGGAGCCGTCTGGGGCCATCTTGGACGCTCTAACTACCCGCGGCCCCCCCCGTCCAGGTCCAGGGGAGGGGGTAGGGGGAGGGGTAAACCCCTCCCCAAGGGGGAAGAGGGAGGGGTGGAAGAGGATCTGTTCTAGACCACCTACGCCCAGAGGGCTGGTGGGATTTGCCTTCATCGCCCCCTCTTGACCGATTTTCTCGGAGCTTCTCCAGCTCAGTCAGACCCCCCTGCCGCCTCCAATCACCAGCAGTATTTCACCTAGCTGTCCGCCCGCTTCAAGTGGTTGGTTGCCTCTCCAGCACGAGTTCTCGAACGCCTGACCTCGGACGGAGGCTTCGGCGGCGTTGTGAGACCCGCCGCAAAGTTCAGCTGGCCGACCAGCTGGACTACATCCCTTTTGCACGGTTTTTTTTTTTGTTCCGAGCCCCCCCCAGCACCCCACGTCGGCTGGACCTTGTATCCCCGATAGGACCGATCGGAACATGGTTCACAGCGGATCCCCCGATGGATTAAGGAACTCCCCCTATTCCGAAAGGGCTTGATCCTTAGTTCACCGGAGGCGTATCGGGGTGCCTCGAGGCAGACAGAACTGCATTATCATAAACTTCTGGAGCTTCGTGCGGGTTTCTCGCGTCGTCGTTGGGTCCCCTGGCGGCGCCTCCGGTGCCGCTGCCCGTGGCGTGCTTGGCGCGCCAGGAAGGGACGTCCAGTGCCGATGCAAGAACTCTGCGCGGAGTTCCGAAAGTGTATGTTTATGAAGTTTTTTCTTCCTAGTGCCAGAGTTTGCGGGGTGCTATTTTTAATTTTGTTTCCGTGCCCCACCAATCGAGGGACACCCTGGCGGGCCCCTCAATGACTCGGACCGCAGCTGCAGCGGCTGCTGGTCCAGCGCCTGGCCAGCAGGCTTGCCATTCGACCACTGGCTGTTTAGCACAGCCGGGCTCTCCTCCGCCTCGACAGCGTCCTCCTCTCGGAAAACAGAGCAACTGCATCAACGTGACTTCTCGGGGATTCGCGCGGATTCCGTGGATCGACGCGGGCTTCCCTGGCGGCGCCTCTGGCGCCGCTCCTGGCGCGCTCTGTGCGTCAGGCATGGGAGTCCAGCGCCAATCCAAGAATTCCGCGCGGAACTCCAAGAAATTATTCCCCACATACAAAGTGGGTTTCTTGTTTTCTCTGCACACCCTCCGCGCAGGATCTCTCCTCCTCCTCCTCCTCCTCCTCCTCCTCCTCCTCCTCCTCCTCCTCCTCCTCCCCCCTTTGTTTGTTCTTTCTTTCTCTCTCTCTCTCTCTCTCTCTCTTCTCCCTTCGCACACTCTCAATCACTCACACACACACACCATGATCCCTCACACTAACCTATTCAACCACGCACGCACACTATCATCACCATCGTTGTCATCATTCGCACATTCACTCATTTACACACTCATCATCATCACTCGCTCACTCACTCTCCCGCTCACTCACTTACCCACCTACCCACCCAAGCGGGAGCCTCGTTTGCGAGTGAATTGCGAGGAAGTCTCAGGCGGGAGCCCCCTGTGGGGCCCGCATTTCTCCTTGGTAATCCGAGCGGACCATCGGAACCCTGCAACCGTCGTCCCTTCTGGGCTCTTCAGGCCTGACTTTGGAGGAAGTCTCCGGCGGGAGCCTCGTCTGTGGGTGAACTGCGAAGAAATCTCAGGCGGGACCTCCCTCCGTATGGGGCCCGCATTTCTCGTTGGCAATCCGCGCGGGTCATCGGAACCTTGTAATAGTCGTCAATTTTGGGCTTCTCAGGCTTGAATTTTGAGGAGGTCTCCGGCGGGAGCCTCGTGTGTGAGTGAATGACGAGGAAGTCTCAGGCGGGAGCCCCTCGTTTTGGGGCCCGCATTTCATGTGGGCAATCCGAAAGGGTCATCGGAAGCGTGCAACTGTCGTCACTTTGGAGCGCCTCAGGCCTGAATTTGAAAAATGTCTTAAGCGGGTCTGTGAGTGAATTTCGAAGAAGTTTCAGGCGGGAGCACCCTCCCTATGGTGACCGCATTTCATGTCGGCAATCCGAGCGGGTCATCGGAACCCTGCAACTGTCGTCAATTTTGGGCTCCCCAGGTTTGAATTTGGAGAAAGTCTCCGGCGGGAGCCTCGTCTGTGAGTGAATTGAGAGGAAGTCTCAGGCGGGAGCCCCCTGTGGTGCCCGCATTTCTCCTTGGTAATCTGGGCGGGACATCGGACACCTGCATCTGTCGTTTGTTTTGTGTTCCTCAGGCACGAATGGAGGAAGTCTCAGACGGGAGCCTCATGTGTGAGCGACTTGCGAGGAAGTCTCAGGCGGGAGCCCTCTCCCTATGGGGCCCGCAGCTCATCGGGAGTTTGTAACTGTCGTTCGTTTTGGGCTCCTCAGGCCTGAATTTGGACGAGTATCAAGCGGGAGCCTCGTCTGTGAGTGGATTGTGAGGAAGTCTCAGGCGGCAACCCCCTCCCTATGGGGCCAGCATTTCATGTTGGTAACCCTAGCGGGTCATCGGACGCGGCCGCGCCTACCTCGAGGCCCGCGGAGTTGTCCCAACGGCCTGGCCCGCGGGGTTGCCCCGACGGTCTGCCTCCGCGCCCCAGCGGCCCGCGGGGCTGTTCCAAAGGTATGGCCCGCTGGGTTGCCCCAAAGGCTTTGTGATCCATCCGTCGGCGAATGCGCGCGTGCTGGCCGAGGCGGCGACGGCGCCGAGGAACATCGATTTGCTTGCTCCGAACAGTGGGAAGGGGAGGTGCACATGGAGGAGAGGCAGGAGGAAGATGAAGGGGGGGAAGGGGTAGTGGAGGAGGAGGAAGAGGAGGAGGAGGAGGAGGAGGAGGATGAGGAGGAGGAAGGAGGAGGAGGAGGAGGAGGTGGCGCGAGAGGAGGAGGAGGAGGAGGAGGAGGAGGAGGAGGAGGAGGAGGAGGAGGAGGAGGAGGAGAAGGAGGAGGAGGAGGAGGGGGAGGGGGATAACTAGCAGAAGGTGGAAAGGGAGGGCAGAGCAGAGGGCGAGAGGAGGGTGTCCGCCAGGGCGAGGAGGAAAGGGCTAAGGGCAAACCGAACATATTCTCATGCGGGGTCCTACCGTCGGAGTAATTATTTTGCCTTTTTTTGTTCCTCTACCTTGCGGTTCGGTGCGATCGAACATGGCATGGGGCAAATGGGGGCGAACACTGACAGCAGATCCTGTCCACTTCGAATAGGGGTTCGCCGTCGGTGCCGCCGCGGGCTTTGTCCATTTGGGGCAGAAGGCCGCCTGCCAAACAGCGGCCATTGTAGGTTTTGGACAACATGTCGGTGGCCAACCCAGGGGTGAAGCGTCAGAGGGCGAGCCGTTCAAGCCTTCTCAGGCTCGGAAGCCCAGTTCTTTTTTTTGGGGGGGGGGGAGAAATTGTCAAAACCGTCCCCGAAAACACACAAAAACCTGTCGGACGGCCCGCCCCCCTCGCCCGCCGCCGAACATGGGCATCGTGTAATTTTGGTCCGCCCCCATCTCGGGCGTCCACAGCTGCTGGCTCGCGCCGCTCAGGCGCGGCGGCGACGGCGGCGCGGGCGCACAGCCGGGTCGCACGAAAATCAGGAGCGAAAAAATTACGCACACGCCGGTCGTTGTGAACGTAGAACGTAGTCATGTGCATTTTTGGGCCCCAATCAATTTTAGGCGCCCTCCTACTGCAAGTGTCGTGCGGTTTTCCTTCGTCCATCTTCTTCAGGGGGGGCGGGGACTCAATCTATTTCCAATGCCTTCCTACTTCATGTTTCTACCCACCTCTCCCGACCGATTCTACCCACTTTTTCCGGCCGACGTGCGTCCACATGGCTTGTCGTAGGTTTCGAGAGCTTGCGCTGCGCGAGCGTTCGTAACACCAGGCCAGGTTCCGCTGTGAGCTCCCTTGGAAAAGGGGGGGTGCGGAAAGGGGGCGGGGGTATATACATATAACGGCGCACCGGGTCCGGGGGCCCGGGGCCGGGACCTCGACCACAAATGTGGGCTCCGGGGGGCCCGGAGGCTCGTCGGGGCTTGCCGGAGGCCTCCCCGGTCAGACAAGACGGCCCCTGGAGCGCCCAAGACGGCCCAAGAAACTTCCAAGAGGCCTCCAAGAGGGCTCCGAGATGCTGAAGATGGCCTCCAGACGTCCAAGGACGCCCCCAAGAGGCCCCAAGAAGCCTCCAACATGCGTCCCAAGAGGGCCCCTAGACGCAACAATTGGCCCATTCCCTTCGTAAAACGTACATTTTTTCAAATTTTCACAACAGACAAATTGGTCTTTTTTTTTTTTTTTTTTTTGAACTTTTTTTTATTTTTTTAATTTTTTTTTTTTTTTTTGGGCTTCTCCCCGACGTACACAAAGGACGGCCCAAGAGGCGCTCCCAAGACCGCCCCAAAACGGCCCAAGAAGCTTCCAAGAGGGCCCCAGGACAGCCCAAGAGGGCCCCAAGACGGCCCAAGAGGCGCCCAAGATGGCCCAAGAGGGCCCCAAGACGGGCCCAAGAGGGGGCCCAGAGGGGGACCACGAACCGCAAACTCGAGCCTTCCGCCCCAAGAGGCCACCAGGAGGCCCAGGAGCCCCTCAGGTAGGCCCCAGGAAGACCCCAACGTCTAAGGACAGCCCCAAAGGACGCCCCAAAAGCCTCCAACATGCGTCCCAGAGAGGTCCCCATGCCAAAAGACGCAAAAACTTGACGCCATTCTCTCTTCCCTTCGTAAAAACGTAACATTTTTCAACAAAGTACGCCTTTTTGGGCTTTCCGACGTTACAGGACGGGCCAAGAGGCGCCCAAGACCGCCCCAAGACGGCCCAAGAAGCTTCCCAGAGGGCCCCAGGACAGCCCAAGAGGGCCCCAAGACGGCCCAAGAGGCGCCCAAGATGGCCCAAGAGGGCCCCAAGACGGGCCCAAGAGGGGGCCAGAGGGGGACCACGAACCGCAAGCTCGAGCCTTCCGCCCCAAGAGGCCGCCAGGAGGCCCCCAGGAGGCCCCTCAAGACCCCAGGAGACCCCAGACGTCCAAGGACGCCCCCAAGACGCCCCAAGAAGCCTCCAACATGCGCCCCAAGAGGGCCCCTAGACGCAAAAATTTGCCCATTCCCTTCGTAAAACGTACATTTTTCACAAAGTTGCCTTTTGGGCTTTCCGACGTTACAGGACGGCCCAAGAGGCGCCCAAGACCGCCCCAAGACGGCCCAAGAAGCTTCCAAGAGGGCCCCAGGACAGCCCAAGAGGGCCCCAAGACGGCCCAAGAGGTGCCCAAGATGGCCCAAGAGGGCCCCGAAACGGGCCCAAGAGGGGGCCCAGAGGGGGAACACGAACCGCAAGCTCGAGCCTTCCGCCCCAAGAGGCCACCAGGAGGCCCCAAGGAGGCCCCTCAAGGGGCCCCAGGAGACCCCAGACGTCCAAGGACGCCCCCACGACGCTTCGCGTCACCAATTTCTTCTCACAACGATTCCTGGGTCTGTGACTCGACAGAACCTAAGCGCGCGCGAAGCGCGCGCGTGGTTCTAGTGACATCTGCTGCATGCCGCTGGTTTCTGCCCCGCCGACTGGCGCTCTCCTCGACACCCTGGGGCTTCCAGGCGCCAGGTTGGCGCGGGGGGAGAAGCAGCTGCGGGAGCTGATTCGCCACCCTCCACCTTGAATTTCAGGAGGGGAAAAACACAAAGACACAATTCATCGTCGAACCCCCAGAAAAAATGAGAAACTACGTCCAGAACATGTCGGAAACTATTGGGAATCCTGGGGTTTCTGTGTGTTTGTTTAATCGCTTCGCTCATTCCTCCGGCCCATGTTGTCGTAGCGCTGTCGGCTGGCCGAGTGGTCGTCTGCAGTGTGAGCCTGCGGATTCGATGACACGGGCGAAAGACCTCCTTGGGAGACTGAGCTCATGGCTGTCGGCCCATCCCGCCACCGCGTTCGGGCTGTGGGCAAGATGCTCATGGATGCTTTTGTGCGTTTCTTCGCAGCCTCTTGGCGGCCTCTTCGGAGCCTTTTTTTGGGAGAGTTGTAGGATTTCTTGTGGCCTCTTGTGGCCAAGGGTCGATGCTCTTTGGGGCCGTTCTGGAGTCTCTGGGAGCGTCTGTGGCCGACTTGGGACGATCTTGGAGGCAGCTGCGGCAGCCTGTCAGTGTTGAGAAGTGGAGAAAGTGAGAACGCTGAAATGAATGAAAAGCGAAGGGAAAATCAAACAATATTGTTTCGGGTGACTCTCTGGGGAGTGTTTTGGCAGGGTTTGGAACCACGCAGCGGCAGCCTGTCAGTGTTGAGACGCGGATAAAGTGAGAACGCTGAAATGAATGAGAAGCGTAAGACACATCAAACTAAATTATTTCAGGGGACCCTTTTGGGGAGTGCTTTGGCAGGGTTCGGGACCATGCAGCCTCATCTCTGCCGTTTGCCCGAGGGCTCAGTGATAATGCGGCGCTGTTGAAATCTCTTGGACGGCAGTTGGGACAGCCTGTCAGTGTTGGGAAGGGAAAGTCAGAGCGCTGAAATGAATGAAAAGCCGAAGGAACATCAAACACACTTGCCTCGGAGGACCCTCTGAGGATTGCTTTGGCAAAGTTCGGCACCATACAGCCTCATATCTTCCGTTTGCGTGAGAGCTCGTTGTCAATGCGGCGTTGTTTGGATCTCTCGGCAGGCGCCTGGGGAGCCTCTTGGAGGCAGTTTTAGAAGCCTCTTGAGGCGTCTTGGGGGCCGTTCGGAGGTTCTTGGGGTTCCGTTTTGGGCTTCTTGTGAGCTTCTTGGAGGCTTTTGGGGAACCCGCTCGCGGTCTCGGGGGCGTCCTTGGAGCGGAAAGCTCGACATGTCATTTGGAGTTCCCTCTCTTGGGGCCGTCTTGGGGGATCCTGGGCGCCTCTTGGGGCGTCTTGGGGCTCTTTTTGGCTGTCCTGAGGCTCTCTTGGGCTTATCTTGGAGGCCTGTTGGGCCCTCTTGGGGCGATCTTTGGGCGCTTGGGCAGTCTTGGACGCTGTTGAACACCAAACATGGTATATGCGACACATTGTGTTTTCCTCCGGGAATGGCGCAAATTTTGCTTCTTGGGACCGTTTTGGAGGGCCCGTTGAGACTCTCGTGGGGCTTCTTGGCGGCCTCTAGGGCTGTCTGAGGGCTATGTTTGGCGTCTTGGAACGATCTTTCAGCGACTCGGAGGTCTCTTGGACCGTCCCCAGGGCGTCTCGGGGCCCTTTCGGCGCGCTCCCAGGACCTGCCGGGGACCTGCCTGGGATTTTGTCGGGGGTTGGTCGGGCTACTTTTCGTCAGGGAGCCCACAGGACTTAGCACGCCTCTGGCCCGTTGGGCTGTCAGTGTTGGGAAGCGAAGAGAGTCAGAGCGCTGAAATGAATGAAAAGCCGAAGGAACATCAAACACAATTGCCTCGGAGGACCCTCTGAGGATTGCTTTGGCACAGTTCGGCACCATACAGCCTCATATCTTCCGTTTGCGTGAGAGCTCGTTGTCAATGCGGCGTTGTTTGGATCTCTCGGCAGGCGCCTGGGGAGCCTCTTGGAGGCAGTTTTAAGAGCCTCTTGAGGCGTCTTGGGGGCCGTTCGGAGGTTCTTGGGGTTCCGTTTTGGGCTTCTTGTGAGCTTCTTGGAGGCTTTTGGGGAACCCGCTCGCGGTCTCAGAGGCGTCCTTGGAGCGGAAAGCTCGACATGTCATTTGGAGTTCCCTCTCTTGGGGCCGTCTTGGGGGATTCTGGGCGCCTCTTGGGGCGTCTTGGGGCTCTTTTTGGCTGTCCTGAGGCTCTCTTGGGCTTATCTTGGAGGCCTGTTGGGCCCTCTTGGGGCGATCTTTGGGCGCTTGGGCAGTCTTGGACGCTGTTGAACACCAAACATGGTATATGCGACACATTGTGTTTTCCTACGGGAATGGCGCAAATTTTGCTTCTTGGGACCGTTTTGGAGGGCCCGTTGAGACTCTCGTGGGGCTTCTTGGCGGCCTCTAGGGCTGTCTGAGGGCTATGTTTGGCGTCTTGGAACGATCTTTCAGTCGGCGACCTCGGAGGTCTCTTGGGACCGTCCCCAGGGCCGTCTCGGGGCCCTTTCCGACTTTCCGCCGCGCGCTATCCCAGGACCGGGAGGGGAACCCTCTGCCTGGGATTTTGTCGGGGGTTGGTCGGGCTACTTTTCGTCAGGGAGCCCACAGGACTTAGCACGCCTCTGGCCCGTTGGGCTGTCAGTGTTGGGAAGCGAAGAGAGTCAGAGCGCTGAAATGAATGAAAAGCCGAAGGAACATCAAACACAATTGCCTCGGAGGACCCTCTGAGGATTGCTTTGGCACAGTTCGGCACCATACAGCCTCATATCTTCCGTTTGCGTGAGAGCTCGTTGTCAATGCGGCGTTGTTTGGATCTCTCGGCAGGCGCCTGGGGAGCCTCTTGGAGGCAGTTTTAGAAGCCTCTTGAGGCGTCTTGGGGGCCGTTTGGGGTTCTTGGGGTTCTGTTTTGGGCTTCATGTGAGCTTCTTGGAGGCTTTTGGGGAACCCGCTCGCGGTCTCGGAGGCGTCCTTGGAGCGGAAAGCTCGACATGTCATTTGGAGTTCCCTCTCTTGGGGCCGTCTTGGGGGATCCTGGGCGCCTCTTGGGGCGTCTTGGGGCTCTCTTGGGCTGTCCTGAGGCTCTCTTGGGCTTATAGGCCTGTTGGGCCCTCTTGGGGCCATCTTTGGGCGCTTGGGCAGTCTTGGACGCTGTTGAACACCAAACATGGTATGTGCGAAAAATGTTATGTTCCTACGGGAATGGCGCAAATTTTGCTTCTTGGGACCGTTTTGGAGGGCCTCTTGAGACTCTCTTGAAGCTTTTTGGCGGCCTGTAGGGCTGTCTGAGGGTTATGGTTACTCTACTCTAAAGTGAGCTGGGACAAGGGCGAGAGTAGCGAGCGTTTGTCCGTGGCCGCTTGAGCTCAAACGGCCGGCCGCCAACATGTGATTGTGCCTCATTGCGAGGCATACTACTTGCCATCGAGACCGAAAACATCATTCGCTTGAGATGGCCCGTCGCTCCCGCGACGACCTCCTCCGACTGGGACTATCGTTGCTACGGCACAACAGAGCTGGAGCTGGGCTTCGGCTACGGCGAAGCTGTTGGTCGGGCCTCCCGGCCCCGTTCACACTTTTGTAGCGTCCTGGAACAATATTTCAGCGATTCGGATCCCGCTTGGACCGTATCCAGGGCGTCTCGGGGCCCTTTTTGCGAGCTCCCAGGACCTGCCGGGGACCCTGCTTGGCGGTTGGTCGGGGGTTGGTCGGGGTATTTTTCGTCTGGGAGAGCTCAAGAGCCGCCCCGCGCGCGCGGACCAGAGATTTTAGCACGTCTCTGGCCCGTTGGGCCGGCGAATTTATGCGTCCATGGGCCACTTCAATTACGGCGGCTTCGCGCCGCCCACACGCCGCGGCGACGCCTGCGCGGGTGTACATGACTGAGCGCCCTCTGAGGGGCCCGTGGGCCCCTGGGGGCCCAAGAGCCGAGGCGCGAAATCCACGCGAAGCCGAAGGGCGGTGATGATGATGATGATGATGATGATGATGATGATGATGATGATGATGATGCTGATGCTGATGATGATGATGATGTTGATGATGTTGATGATGATGTTGATGATGATGGTGATGATGATGATGATGTGATGATGATGATGATGATGATGATGATGATGATGATGGTGATGATGATGATGATGCTGATGCTGATGATGCTGATGATGCTGATGATGGTGATGATGATGATGATGATGATGCTGATGCTGATGATGATGATGATGATGATGATGATGATGATGATGATGATGATGATGATGACGATGACGACGACGACGACGACGACGCGAAGCCGAGTCGGCAGCCTTTGCGGGGTCCCCAGCAGTGGAGGCTGAAAGGCTCGCACCGTGGCGGAAGCCACTGCTCCGCGTCGTGACGGCAGGGACCTGCGTGTCCTCCTGGTTTCTGACCTCGGCGCAGGCCACCAATTTGGGTCCGAATGAGTAGTTTTTGAGTTGGGAGGATCGCGCCGCATCGCCGATGCATCGCAGATGCGGGTTGATGTGGAGCCCGATTTTATCTATGCCGACGGCGCCAATGCATCGCCACCGTTGCCGATGCGGCGCGATCCTCCGACCCCATTTACGCAGATCCCACGTGGGAGGCTTCTACCTTGCTGCTGCTGCTGTTGCTCCTCCTGCCCTTCATCCTCGTCGTGTTACGCCTGCTTGGCCCGCCGGGACTCCTGTGCCCTTCCAGGAAGCGTTAATCTTCCTTCGCCTTTTTCATTCTCCGGTGCGGCCCACCAATGCCGGGGGAACCGTCTGGTGCTGGAGATGCGCAACCGAACCAGTTGAAGCGGCAAGCCCTTTTTTTCCAGATGTGAGCCCATCAGCCTGTGGGCGTGTATACCAGTAGATTTTCACCCAGTCGCCCTCAGGTGGCCTGGTCTCACCTCCAGCAGCAGTTCTCGGACGCCCGTCCTTGCGACGGGCCGAGGCCTGTGCGAACCTTGGGACCCTGGAGTGCCAGCTGCTGCAGCCAACCAATTGCCACGGGAGTCGCCTGTTTCTGAATACCAGGACGTCAGTTGGTGTGGCTTCGTTTGAAGAGATTCGAAAAATTATACAGTGGCTCCTCTCAGGTCTGCTAGCTCACCCAGCTATCCCAACTCAGCGCCGTCCGAGCGCCGTCGCTCCTGTGCAGGGGGGTCCGCCACGAGTCGTCCACAGCATTATTGTGCGCATCTTTTTTGGGCTGGCGTGTGTTCTCCTTATTTCAACGGCGTTGTTTTTTTGGGGTCAGCATCTCTGGGGAAGGGGTCGGGGCGTCCTGGGACCGCGCATTGAAACAGCAAGCTTCGAAAACAACTAGCGAACATTCATGCCAATTTCATATGTCAATGCCCCCCCCTCCCTCCAAAGAGCAGAGTTGGCGGTATTTGCACTTCGACCGCCGTCGTTCCCGCACATGCCAATCTTGAGCTTCAGGGGCAGGGGGGCGGCCCCTTGCTTGTTTTCCTCTACGCGGGCCTCCCCGCTGGGGTCCGAGCAGACGGGGTCGAAGGATCGCGCCGCATCGACGATGCATCGCCGATGCGGCTCGGTATGGAGCCCCAATCTTCTCTCCGCGCCGACGGCTGGGACTCGGGCCGTGCTTCGCGAGGCCCGCGGCGGGTGTTCCTCCGGGGGCCCCGGAGCCGACGCGGGGAGCTATCGATGCGCCACCGCCTGGGGGATCCCTCTTTGGGGACCTGGGCAGGCGGTGGATGTGGATACGGTCGGACCAAGGCGGAAGGTCGAGGTAGGTTCGGGGAGTGTGCCGCAGTGTTCTTCGTGCTTGTTGGGTGCTCTTGTGCATCCTGGCGGGAGCACCCTTGGACGTTCTGCTTGTTTTGGCTGGCGGAGGGTCTCAGGTTCTTGAGGGATGTTCTTCCGGCCTAGGTCCGACTGTATAATCGGGCCCCCTGGGGTATCCACCGCCCGCTGGGGTGCCTGGGCGTCGGTTCCAGATCCGTACTTCGGTCCAGGTCGTGATCGCCCTTCGTCTCCGTCGTCGTCGTCGTCGGCGTCGTCGCCGTGGTGCGTGCCTCTCTGTTCGGGAGTTGTTACCCTCGTGCAGTGACCACCACCACCATACCTCCAGGGTCCACTTCGATCCGGTCGATCCGATTCGATATCGGTTTCGTCGGTCCCGATTCGATTCGGTTCAGATATTGCCGTCGGTCCGATGTTCCGATTTTGGCACGGCTGTTGTGCTGGCGCGGCCAGTCCGATCTGATCCCAGCTCCGAGCCGAAGCAGTCCGCCCGATCCGACGCACGTTTCGATCCGATCCGATTTCCCGATGCGATGCTGGCTGGTCTTGCCCCTCCCACAGATCCTCATCTGCACCCGCCCAACCTTTAGGGGGCCACATGCGAACCCTACCCCTACCCCCCACGATTTCTGAGGGGGAGGGTGGGGTTCACTTCGTTCGGGAGGTCACGAGCGAAGTGAACCCCACCCTCCCCCTCAAACATCGTGGGGGGTAGGGGTAGGGTTCGCATGTGGCCCCCTAAACCTTTGGCATCTCGGTGCCGACCTGAAGGATTCCCTCCGCTTCGCAGGGCGCCTCCCCAGGACTGTCGTCGCCCTGGGGCCCGTCAGCCCGGAGTGCCGGGGCGACCCGGTGTTGCCAGAGGTGGCCCTGGCCCAGGGTGCTCCCAGGACCTCCCTGGAGGCCCAGATAGATGGCCTCCAGAGCCTGGGAACCCCCACACCGGGTGGTGAGATACCAGGTGGCGACCTGGAATCCCCCAAAAGGTCACCGCTGGGTTTGGGGACACGGGGTCACCACCGGGTTTTGTGACTCCTGGACCCACCAGTGTTCGGGACATCCTCGGAGAACCGCATGAGTCCCCAAACCGGGTGGTGACACCAAATCGCCCGAGACTCACCGCCAGGTGTTGTCACCACCACGTTTGGGGACTACCAAGCACGCCTCGCGAGTTCCAGAGGGGCTGGAGGCTCAGCAACGGGGCGAAACGCTGAGGGCGCTTCGGGCCAGAGGCAGCCTTGGCAGCCCCTGCTGCCAGAAGCTCGAGGATGGTGGCCCCGAGCTCATGGCCCCCCTTCCCTCCGATCCTCCTGATCCTCCTTCTCCTCCCGATCCTCCTCGAGGCGCTGGTGTTCGACCGCGCCGGGCCCTCCGTATTTGTTCTATGGCTTCGCTCATTCCGCCGGCCCGTCTTGTGCTATCGCTGGCGCTTGCCAGCGCGTTCGTGGCCCATGCGGCGCTGCTTGGCGGTGTTTTTTTTCTGGAGGCGTGGCGACAGCAGGCATGGAGGTGAAGTAGTTGCTTTGGAGCTTGTCGTGGGGTTTCTGGCTTCTACTGTTCACCGACATGACTAGGTTGTGGGTCAGAGTCCTCAGGGATGCTTCTGAAGGTCTCTTCGGGGCGCTCTGGGGGACTTCTGGAGGGCAGTTCTGGGGACTCTTACGAGCGTCTTGGGGGCATCCTGGAAGCCGTTTTTGGGGTCTTGGGGCTTCCTGGGGGCCTCTTACTGGCCTCTTGGGGCCTCTTGGGGGCCTCCTGGGGGCCCTTTGGACCGTCTTGGAGCGCGCCCGGCCCTCAATACTTATTCAGGCTTGGTTGGTCTCGTCTTCGTGTGATTCTTCGTTCTATGCTGCGCCCTGCTTCCTCCCGGTCCGCCAGTCCGCTCCCTCTCCCCCGATCCTCCTCCCCCCGGTCGAGGCTGGTGAGCTCTCCCCCGATCCTCCTTCCTGAGCCCCATTCCCGACCCTTCTCATTCCCGATCCTCTTCTGGTCCGCTCCTGCCGACAGATTCCGCGGAGAGCACCGAAGCA
>CAUYUJ010011855.1:2500-20671 GCA_963575745.1 Prorocentrum cordatum
TCGCCATGCAGTGACAGCTAAAAGATTGAAATACGAATTGAAATGCTGCAGCCACTGTCCTTTGCTACCGCTGGCCCATGACAACACTGAAAATGATAATGCGCCGACGGGCCGCGACTTGCTCCCACCTGCCTGCCTGCTGCCACCAGACGTTATTCTCGCACGCGCTGATCCGAGCATTGTAGCTGATGCAGTCGGCCGCGCGCCTACCCATCTGGCTCTGCCGCGAGAATCCGCTGCCTCTGATTGCCCTTCTCGCACGTGCTGGAGAGAGCGTTGTAGCTGATGACGGTCGGCACAACCTTCGGCTCCCACATTCTGTACATCATCGCCAGGGCACCCCAACTCTGCACACCGTATGCGCCGAGTCCAGTACTGTTGATGAGGATGACAGGAGCCGATGCGCTCAGGATGCGTACCAACAACAGGAGGCAAGAGCAACACTAGCAAAGTACAAACCATAATCGCTGAATCCTTTTGCTGAAACTGCTTACCTCGATTTAGCCAACGCGATCGACTGCGCACGCGGCCCAGGAGACACTATGCCACTCAAGCGCCACGTTGAGGCATCGAGGTGCGACTCATGTCCAAGCGATAAGCCAAAAAGGGGCCTACGGAATGGACGGAGCCACATGTGCTTGAGAGGAGGAGGAGGAGGAGGAGGAGGAGGAGGAGGAGGAGGGGAGGAGGGGGAGGAGGAGGAGGAGGAGGAGGAGGAGGAGGAGGAGGGGGGAGGGGAGGAGGAGGAGGAGGAGGAGGACGGAGGAGGAGGAGGAGGAGGTGGAGGCGGAGGAGGGGGAGGAGGAGGAGGCGGAGGGAAGCGGAGGGGGGGGGGCCGCTCCTCTGCTTGGCCGTTCCTCCGTCTACTGCCCAGCACGGCCAGGGAACTTTTGCTTGGCTTGCCGCGACGGCGGCCCCGGCGACACGCTTCTGCAGCAACGCGTGGGGGCCTTCCCTGTCATCCTGCGTGCTCATGCGAGTCGACGCGCGCCGACGGTCATCGACGCGAATGCTGCAAATCGACGCTACATCTGCGCTCTCTCCCTCTCTCTCTCTCTCCCTCTCGATTGCGGGACGACAGCGCACGCTAGTGCACTCCAGAGGCAGAGTTTCGGTGACGTGCAAGATTCCCATGAGGTGCTACTGAAACACGCTGTGCCCTGCAAGCGGATGCCGTGTCGCTCCGCTTCGTGTGTGACGGGAGGCTTCGGGGCGCCGGGGACGTGGCCAGCGCGTCGCGCCGCAGCATGGTGGGCGAGAACTGGCGGCGCGACGCGCTAAGCAAAAGTCCCCGACCGCAGACGCACCACCAGCGCAGAAAGCAGCTCGGCGAGCAAAGCCGCTCAACAAGCGAACCCAGGGAAGGAACCGAGCAGGGCAGGGCTGCTCAGTCAAAGCCTGGTGGGACCTTGGAGCTGACAGCAACTGCATGGCGGTCGGGGTGTCTTCCACTCCCTTGATCTCCATCTCCGATCCCTCCCCTCCTCCTCCCTCCTCCTCCTCCCTCCTCCTCCTCCTCCTCCTCCCTCCGCCTCCTCCTCCTCCTCCTCCTCCTCCTCCTCCTCCTCCTCCTCCTCCAAGAAGCATCGGCACAAACGTGCACTGTCGGGCGGCCGCGCGGGTTTCCTGGTTCGGCGCCGAACCCCGCCCTTGGCACGCTCCCCGCGCCACGGGCGCGCCCCCGGCGCGCTCCGCCGCGCCCGCCCCACCGTGTATGACTGTGCCGCGGGTCCTCCCCGAGGATACAGGAGAAGGAGGAGGAGGAGGAGGAGGAGGAGGGGGAGGAGGAGGAGGAGACAGGAGGAAGAGGAGGAGATAGGAGGAGGAGAGAGGAGGAGGAGGAGGAGGAGATAGGAGGAGGAGATAGGTGGAGGAGGAGTGGGAGGACGACGAGGAGGAGGAGGAGGAGGAGGAGGAGAGGAGGGAGGAGGAGAAGGAGGAGGAGGGAGGAGGAGGAGGAGGAGGAGGAGGAGGAGGAGGAGGGGGGGCACACAAAGGGGAGCAAACGAGCGCGAAGCCTCCCGGGCGCAGCTCCTCTGATGCGCCATCGCCATCGCCATCGCCATCATCAGCATCACTATCACCAGCATGATCATCATCATCATCATCATCAGCAGCAGCAGCATCATCAACATCAGCAGCATCAACGACATCACAGTCACCAGCACCATCATCAGCATCAGTCTCATCATCATCGTCATCACCCTCCTCATCATCATCATCATCATCATCATCATCATCACACTCATCAACATCAACACCAACTTCTTCATCCGCATCATCACCAGCATCCGTCGCATTAGCATCATCGTCATCATCGTCATCATCTTCATCATCCGCATCCTCTTCATCATCATATTCACAATCATAATCACCACCAACACCACTACCACCATCATTACCCGTATCAGCATCAGCATCAGCATCAGCAGCATCAGCATCATCATCATCATCACCACCCACATCATCACCAGCATCATCAGCAGCACCATCAGCATCATCACCACCAGCATTTACTACATTGATGTCGTCATCAGCACCCTAATCAGGAACCGCATCATCATCATCAGCATCACCATCATCTGCATCGTCATCATCATCGTCGTCATCAACACCACCATAACCATCATCATCACCGCCACTATCACCGTCAACACCATCATCACCATGCCCGTCATCATCATCAGCATCATCATCACCATCATCAGCATCACCATTGCCATCACCATCAGCACTATCGGCATCATCCTCATCATCACCACCACCATCAGCAGTATCATATACAACATCGCCATCATCAGTACCACCACGATCATCATCATCATCAGCACCAGCAGCATCGTCGGTATCATACGTATCAGCATCACCATCAACAACACCAACATCGGCATCGCAGCGTAAACGCCATCAGCACAAGTATCATCAGCATCCTAATCATCCTCAGCATCATCGCAATCGGCATCAGCGTCAGCATCATCGTCATCAGCATCATCATCTTCACCTTCATCATTATCACTTCCATCATCAACACCCGCATCATCATCAGCAGCACCATCGTCATCAGCATCATCATCACCAATCTCGTCATCATGAGCACCAGCCGCATCAGCATCATCAACATCATCACCACAATCAGAACCATCACGATCACAATCGTCATCACCATCACCACCACTACCATTTCCATCATCATCACCAACATCATCAACAACGTGATCGGCATGGCAATCGCCACCGTCATCAGAGGTCCGCGTGGGTTTCTCGGATCCGCGCTGGACCCCTCTGGCGGCGCCTCCAGCGCCGCCCTTGGCGCGCTCCGCGCGCCAGGGAAGGGGGTTCAGCGCCGATCCGAGAAATCCGCGCGGCCCTCAAAATATTTCATGTTGATGTCTCTGTTCGTTCCCCTAGGTGAGCCGGGTTCAGTAGCCATTCTGCCGAATTCGGCTGCGTTGTACTCGGAATGTAGCCAGACTAGGACGGATGAATCGGGATTGTGCGGAACTCAGCGGGATCATGCCGGGTTTCGACCACGGATATACTGTATGCCAGCGCCGAAACTGAATTACACATCCCAGGAGTTGCATGCTCAGTACGGTCGGGAACTTCTTGCTTAGAGTGTCGCTGCGGCGGCCATGGCAAGATGCTAGTCCCTGCAAGTGGATAGCGTGTCGCTCCGCTCCGCGATGCGGAAGGATGGGAAAGTCTCGGACGCTGGCGCTCTGGAGCTGGGAAGAGGTCAACATGTTGCGCCGAAGCGCAGTGGGCCCAAACCGGCAAACCGACACGCTTAGCCAAAACCCCACACCGTATACCAACGCCGAAACTGAATGGAACCTCCCAAGAATTGCATCCTAGCTCGGGAAACCAAAAGGCACCGATACCGCGACTTCCCGGACCTCTCCCGGGATGCATTTTGACTAGAATTTCGAAGCGAATGCAGCGGTGGTGGCGAGGGCCTTCCATGAGACCCCCCAAAAAAAGAATGCTAGGGAAAAGGTAACGGTATGGGTACGTATTCCTCCTCTTGACGATCTAGCTGGTGCAAGGGATGGACGGCGCAGGGCCACTCATGCGAACCCGGCGTAGAGCAGGTTCTCGTGCACCTGGATGCCGACGACCATCTTGCCTCGCCAGCCCGCCCCTCGTGGTGCCAAAGCCGCTCCATAACTACCAAGAAGCTGGATACTTTTTCCGTCGGCAGCGAGGCGGGACGATCCGCTCCAGCGTGTCAGCGATGCAAGGGCACTTCTTGGATCGCCGGGGTTACAAGCGGATGTTAAAGCGGGTTGTAGCTGGCCTGACCCAACTTGTGAGTGGGTTACAAGTGCCCCATGTGGCTTAGGATGGTGAGGCAACTCCGCGAAGTGGGCTCCATCCACTTGGCCAAGACCTGTGCGCCCTGAAGCCACTTAGTCAGGCCACGTGCAGCCAACTCCTGAGCTGGGTCGGGCAGGATAGAACCCACCTCAACATCCGCTCGTATCCCTCTATCCTCGTATCGGCGGTGGACAAACCTCCCTTTAGTAAACCTCCATTTCGTGAAAATGGCCTAGGACCGAAATTGACAGATCTTGACCCGTAAAAATAACGGCCACGACGCCCTCTCGCGAACCGAAAACGGCCAATTCGCTAATCGACGTGTCAGGGTAGGAGGTCTATCAACCTCCGATCTTAGCAACCCCCGCGGCGATCCAAGCACGGGAAGCTGGAAACACACACGCACACGCACACGCACACGCACACACACACACACGCACACACACACACACACACACGCACACGCACACACGCACACACGCACACACGCACACACGCACACACACACACACGCACACGCACACACGCACACACGCACACACGCACACACGCACACACGCACGCACGCACGCACACACAGAGACACAGACACAGACATAAACACAGACACAGGCACAGGCACAGACACAGACACTGACACAGACACAGACACAGACACAGACACAGACACAGACGCAGGCACAGACACAGGCACAGGCACAGACACAGACACAGACACAGACACAGGCACAGACACAGACACAGACACAGGCACAGGCACAGACACAGACACAGACACAGACACACACAACACACTACACACTACACACTACACACTACACACAACACACAACACACAACACATAACACACAACACACAACACACACAACACACACAACACACACAACACACACAACACACAACACACACAACACACAACACACACACACACACACACACACACACACGCGCACTCACACACACGCACACGCGTGGCTGGCTTCCCACATGTGGAGGGCGTCGGGAGGCCAACGTCTGGAGGCCACACGCCGGGTGATGCACATGCGGGCGGCCAGCGCGCCGGGCCACGCAGGAATTAGGTCGGGCACGCCCCCCTGCAGGCGGATGCTGGACGAAAACTAAACCAAATAGGCGAAACATGCCCCAAAAGGACCCCAAAAATAGTAAAACAAACATCGTCCCCAGTCTACTTTTTACTATTTTTGAATACTCTCCCCCTACAGGTGGACTTTGGAAAGAAGAACAATAACAATAGTCAAAGCATGCCCCAAAAGGACCAAACATAGTTGGAAACAAATCGTGCCCAGACTATTTTTGTTGACTATTCTTAAATACTCACCCTGTAGAGGGACGTGCCCGAACACGCGGGCTGAGCGGTGGACAGACATCGGGCCATATGTGTATCCAGCTGTCGCCCGGGCCGCCCGCGTCAGGTGTATCCAGCTTCCTGGTAACGTCTGGCGGCGCACCCGCAGTTTGACGCGTCATCGCCAATTTTGAGGAGGAGGAGGAGCGTCCTCCTCCTCACAACTTTCAGCTTTCCTCCTCCTCGTCCTCCTCCTCCTCCTCCTCCTCCTCCTCCTGGAGGAGGAGGAAAGCTGAGGGAACTGCTGCGCGACGAATCTCTGCAGAGACGAAGGCAAAACGGGCGGATGAGGGGATTGGAAAGAGGAGGAGAAGACGAGGAGGGAGCGTGGACAGCGTGGTTGCCCAAAACAGCTGTCACGCACATCGCCCGTGAAAGGCTGGCCAAACCCGAAAGCAGAGGGCATTGCGAAGCTCTCGACACCGAGCAGGACGGCAGGCATTGACAACTGCAGACGATCGCATGGCGACCTCGGCAATGGCACTGGGCTGCAACTGAAGGAACACCTAGCAACAAGAACGCCCGAACTAGAAAGAACTACATTTCCCCGCCTGCATCATTGACCGTCACACACGATAGCATGGCGTGATTACAATGGGATGGAACAACTTTGCAACAGCGACGCCCGAACTAGAACGAACCAGATTCTCCCCTCCATCCCTGGCCGCAACATTGTCAAGTGTTGCGTTCGCGATATGGGGATAAAAATGCGTCGGGCCCCGTTTCTCCAGGAGCAACTGTTCCGTAGTCAGGCCTGGGGGAGGGCAGAGAAGGGGTCATGCGAAATGGCTCCTCAACATTTTTGTTGCATGACCGATCTACGCTAGCATGTACCGCCGAATTGCACCGGTGCTTCAATGATGTAAGTCGTAAGGCAACGGCGTGGCGACGAACACATCGGGCAAACATAGCTCGACACCTCTGAGCGCCGCAGCCAGTCCAGGGCGCCCAGAATGCTCTGAAGGCGTTCTGGAACGCCCTGGAGCGATTGATATTCCCCTGATCCTGCCTGTCGCGAGCTGAGTGTTGCAAGGCACGATCGTTACCGAATGGCGGCGCTTGCCAAGTCGATCGACTTGATGTGCTCGGTATCGGACCCCCGCCGTGCGTAGAATCGCAAAGCAACAGGAGAGGCACAACCTTGCGGAGGTCCGCGCTGATTTCCGAGGACCCCTTTCTTGCCATCGCTCGGGCGTCCCTTCCACTTGCACGTTTCGGTCTCGTGCGTTTGTTTTATGTTGGTTGTATGTTGTTTTATGTCTGTGTATCTATATATATAGATATATGCTTCCCCTCGGTGGTTGTGTTTGGTTGTGCTTTGTTTATGTATATGTATGTATGTGTATATATATATAGAGATATATGTGTATTGATTGTTTGTTGTGTTCGTTTATGTGTGTACATATCTATACGTATATATATATATATTTATACATGTATCCCTCGATGGTCCTCGCCGAGGACAAGTTCACACGCCCCAGCGATGCCAAGCTCCCCCAGATGCGGCGGAGGCGCCGCCAAAGGGGGGCCCACCGCCGATCCAGAAAGGCAGACCGCGCGGGCGTGCCAGAGCTTGCTGCGCGTGCCGCCCTCTGTGCTTCGCGAGGCGACGCAGTGAGCTCCGACTGAGTTTCGAATGGCCTGGCCCGTACAGTGGGAGCTCGGCCACAAGAAACCTCCGCAAGAAACCCAACCCTGAAATCCGGGATTCGTTTAGTGAAAACCCAAATTTGTCGATCGACAATCGCCAAAATCTTATGAGGGGCACATCGGAATCCAAGGAACCCAGGGCACCCTGGCAAAGTCCAACTCGTTTCTTGGCACACGCCCCCCTTCTGTAGAGCTCCCCGGGTAGCGAGGCAGCGGCAGCTCGGAGTCGTGCGGCATCGCTTCCCTGGGCCGGTCCGCTCGGAAAAGTACCGGGCAGCTTCTCGCAGAGCTACGAGGGCCTCAGATTCCGAAGCCTGGGCCGCACGGTAGCCCCGGAGATCACTCTGGCGGCGGACGAGGACTATGTTGCTCCCATCGCACTTAGGGACCACATCCCAGAAACAAGTTCGAGCACCCAGAACAGTATCGAAACGGTGTCCAGCGAGTATCGCCTCCGAGGGCCCGACACGTGAGAGCCCTCCAGTTTGGGTACTTCCCTGGTGCTCGAAATTCTTTCCGGTGGTCCAGGCTGAAGTAGGTTGGAACAACACAAAACGAAGACACATTCGGGTGAGCATGAATCGGGAATCTCTGAGATTCGGCGGCTCTGGAACGTTCCGGGACGCTCCGGAACGGATTTATCCTCGCCCTGGCCTCGTCCTATATGGTGGATGGCCATTGAAACCTCGGGGGGCCGATGCTTTTGGCATCACGCGGGCCCCGGGGGGAAAGAGTGGGCTTGCCCACAGGAGCAGCAGTCGCCCTGAGTCGCTTACGAGCAGCCCTGGCCAGGGCCCGTGGAGAGCCCCACGAACGCCAAAATGACAGAAAAACCTGAACGACCCGTTTCCCGAAGGACTCGCCTGCTTCATGGCGATCTGCTACAGCGGCTCGGCTTTCGAGGCCTCACTAGGGTCTTCGGCGGCCGTTCGGGTCGATCAGGGACACCCCAGGAAAGCCCTCGGCGAGGCGCAGCTGCTGGAACGCATCCCAAGGTTGGAAGACCTTCCCGAGGAACTGGCGAAGATCTGATGTTGTGGTCCTCCGTATGCCCTGGCGACCCGTGTGAGTGTGTTCTCGCTAATTACTGGATCTCATCTGACCGTTGCATGACGGGCCTCCTTACAGTCGAACCTAGGACAGAATAACATCCTTCAAGAACATGAGACTCCCCTGGAGGCCAAAACACGCGGAACGTCCAAGGGTACCTTCCCCAGGATGCACCAGAGCAGACACCAGACACGAAGAACATCAGGGCACTCTCGCCGAACCGACCTCGATCTTGTGCCGCGGTCCGACTGCAGCCAGGACTTACAATGCCTCCGCAGACGAATTGCCAAAGGCAGGGCTCGATAGAGCATGCCTCCGCCCCCCCCCCCCCCCTCCACCCGAAGTGCTTCTCACGCTCTGGGAGCGCTCTGGCCGTCCGCGGCCCTCGCCCCCCGCCCAGTCCCTCCCTGCCTCCCCTCCCCCATCGGCATCCGACGCGCCCCGCCGCTAGCCGACCGCCCACTGGAACATCGGGGGGTAAGCGGGTCCTGAGGGAGACTTGATGGGCCGATCTTCCACCACCGCTACCACAGGTAGGACGGGGGTATAAGGGAGGATGGGGACGTCCTCCACCCTCCCCCTCCTCCTCCTCCTCCTCCTTCTCCTCTTCTTCCTCCTCCTCCTACTCCTACTCCTCCCCCCCCCCCCCCTCCTCCCCCTCCTCCTCCTCCTCCCCTCCTCCTCCTCCTCCTCCTCCTCCTCCCTCCTCCTATCCCTACTCCTCCTCCCCCCCCTCCTCCCCCTCCTCCCCCTCCGCTCCTCCTCCTCCTCCTCCTCCTCCTCCTCCTCCACCACCCATCCCCATCCTCCCTCTCCTACCTATGGTAGTGGTGGTTGAAAACAGGTCCATCAAAACGGATTCTGGACCCTGGGCCCGTTCCCTCAGGACGAGAGCTTCATCCTGAGCTTTCCTGACAGTCCTGGGCTCGGTGGAGGGCACCGAGAGCCCGAGAAGGGCGAAAAACGTTAAGACCTGGAGGCCTGGAAATGGGCACCAACACCAACACAGGGGGTTGCCTCCACTGGGGGAAGACGATCCTAGATCTCGGTGTTGGTGGTAATCTTTCGGCCGCCTAGGAAGCTAGACAACTACCACCATCGCCTAGATCGGGACACTCTCCTCTCGGTGGAGGCACACCACCGATATTGGTGTTGGTGAACCTCTAGGCTGAGGTCGGCCATGTCCTCCTAAAGGCGGACTTTGGACGACAAATAACAACTGGTCAACAAATAACCAAAACAAAAACACTCAAACATACTTAGAACATCGTCCCCAGACTATTTTTGTTCTCTTTTTGAACATTCCTCCTGTAGACGGACATGCCCGACACAACTCTGGGCCTCCGAAAGGTGAGCACTTTCTTATTCGGCGTGGCGACATTGGGCGGAAGGAGAGGGGGAGGGGGGGGTGGCTCCGGACCTCTGCTTGATGCGACTGTTTGCAACGAGGCGTCCATTATGGGGGAGACCTCGCCCGCTCGACATAGGCGCCCAACACAACCAAGATCCACTCCATCGGGGGGGGGGACTGCGAGGGCCCGCGCCGATCGGCACCACAGTGAATAGGACACCGATCACACGACCCGCTTAGCCCTCGGGACCCGCTGGACCCCCACTTGGCGGCGCGCAGAGGGGGGTATGGGGGAGGGGGAAGGCTTCTTAGAAGCACCCCTGCTTCTTAGAAGGTGCGGGCCTCCTCTGTAGATGTAAGGCCGGCGCCTTCTAAGAAGCAGCCTCCTTTTTAAGAAGCCTTCCCCCCTCCCCCCTTCCCCCCTTCTGCTCGCCGCCAACCCACGGGCGGCCGCAGGAGAGCCGGCCGAGCCATGGCGTGTGCCGGTCCTCGGACCTCCTGCCGCGGGAGGGCCGCCACGGTGCGGCCCGCCGCGCGCTCCCTGCGCCGCGCTCCCTGCGCGGACTCGGACGCGCCCCCCCGCCGGAGGAGGAGGAGGAGGAGGAGGAGGAGGAGGAGGAGGGGGAGGAGGAGGAGGAGGCGGAGGAGGAGGAGGAGGATGAGGAGGAGGAGGGCGAGGAGGAAGAGGAGGAGGAGGAGGATGACGAGGAGGAGGAGGGGGAGGACGACGAGGAGGACGACGAGAAGGAAGACCCGCCCTCCCCAGCCCCGCCGGCGGGTCCCGGGCTCGGGTGCCGGAAGTCGCAGGAGAACTTCTTGCCGAGCATCACCTGCTCCCAGGGGTAGGGGTACAGTGGAGGCCAGTCACAAGAACCTTCCACAAGATACCCCATCCGGAGACCCCAGGGTGTTCTTTGATTTTTGGGGTGGGAACGTCACGCTTCCCATAGCAGAACCATCGAAGCCAAAGAAACCCAGGGCACCCTGGAGGCAAGCAGGGTGTTCCTTGGCATGGGCCTCCACTGTAGGGGGGGAACGGGTCGCGAGCTCGGAGGAGGAAAATGCACCACTTCCGCTACACTTATCCTCGTTTTTTTGTGTATCGATCTTTGTGGGGCTTCCTGGGTGGCCCTCGTCGCCATCGCCGGATTCCCCCCGAAACCCTGGTCAGAACGCACCCCAGGAGAGGTCCGGGGAGTAGCGGTATCGGTACCTTTTGGTTTCCCTACGAGCGGCGGACGTATCCATACCCATGCCTTCGCGGTCTGGATTCTGGGGCGCGATCTCGCGTACACGCGGTCGCACGGATACGTTCCGCGCTGGGCATCCACGAAAAAACGGCCCGTGTCCGCGCGGTCGCGGCCCAAGGGCCAGCCCGAGAAGGGTACTGTTCGCCCGCGGAGGGGCGGGGAGGAGGGTGCCGCTGCTCCTAGTCCTTCGGGCGCAGGAAAAGCAATATTCCCCGAAGTGCTTCTGGCCGTGTGCGAATCTGTCATCTCAAGCAGCCGACGCTCGCGTCAAACCTCTTTGGTGATGAAAGGCTCGGGGGCTGCGACTGGAGCCCCTGCGGCACTCTGGGCCTCGTGAGGGGTGCTCCCTGGGGAACCTTGGGAAGTCATGGAAATCCTGGGGAAAACCTGGACATCCTGGGGGAAATCCTGGAATCCTGGAAATCCTGGAAATCCTGGAGGCCGTGGGGGCCTCCCTGGAAAAACCTCGGGAAAACCTCGGGCCAGGGCCACCTCTCGCAGCACCGGAACAAAAAGGTGGCGGCGGCGGCGCCTTGCTGCCGGACGACCGCTCGTTCAAGAACACCTCGAACTTGAGCTTCGTCTTATCCTCGGCAAGCTGCTCCCCCTCCTCCCTCCTCCTCCTCCTCCTCCTCCTCCTCCTTCTCCTCCTCCTCCTCCTCCTCCTCCTCCTCCTCCTCCTCCTCCTCCTCCTCCTCCCTCCTCCTTCTCCTCCTCCGCGCGGCTCGTCCCCCACCCCTCAAAACTCGCCCGCACTTGTCCGCGGCGCGTGCTGCTACTCCTGGTGCGCCCTAAAGGTGCCTCCGAACTGCGCTTTTGAGGTCACGCTTCTGGGAGTCCCGCGCCATGCCGGTCGGCCCCACGATTTCTGTTGTCTGGACAAAAGCGCTGCCAACACATCGGACGCATCACACAGAGCGCGCGCATGCCCGCAGACAACAACGAACACATCTCGTTCTAGTCCGCATTGAGTAGGTGCACGTGTTCCCTACCACGAACGCATGTATGCGCAATCATCTTGTCAGGTTGCCAAGCTCTAAGACTGGTGCCGAGCAACTCGGTTCACATAATCTCTGATCACCGACCCTTGTATCATATGCTTGGGGAGCGTGGCACACACGCGCTATCTAATGCACCAAGATGTCTGTATAGACATACTCGTTGATCAAATATCACGAACACTCTGGACGTGAATGGTTTATTGAATTTCTTCTCCACCTTCCCTCTCCCCCTTCGGGGGAGGGTTGATCTCTGTTTCCTATTCAACACGCTCTCCCCCACCCGACCGGCAGCCAACCCGCACCCATGACAACCCCCCCACACCACTTCCCAAAACAATGCAACACGCACTTTGCTTCCACATCTGGAGATTGCGCGGGTGCTCTGCGACCAAGTTGCATTGTTTTCTGACGCGGAAGGCGGGGGTGCCTGCAAATTGCTTGCTGAGCGCAGGCCAACCATGCCTGTCCCAAAAAACAGTTTGAAGTACACTTTGCATCTAAATCTGGAGTGTGCGCGGACGCCCCGCGACCACTGTGCATGGTTCTTGACCGACGGGGGGGGGGCTCATATTGCTTGCTGCGCGCAGGCAAATAATGTGAAGTGGATCTTGCTTCCAAATCTGGAGCTTGCGCGGGCGCCCCGCGACCACGTTGCACGTGTTTTTTTTGGTAGGGGTACCCAGGTCTCACATATTTGCTGTGAGGGCGGGTGGTTGTGAGCACGACGGCTTGTGCCTTGCTGGCAGGAGGTGCCTTGACCCCTCCCCGTACCCCCTCCCCTAGACCTGGACTAAGGGGGCCGCGACCGATTGTAGCATCCAAGAAGGCATCGGCCAAAAGGCAAAAACCATTGATTTGGGCCTCCCGCCCCAATATGGAAAAGGCTACCAAGAGCCCCCCAAGAGGGCCCCAAGAGGCGCCCAGAACGCCTCGAGAGGCCCCCGAGAAGTCCCCAAGAAGCTCCCAGGAGATCCCCTAGAGGCCCCAAGAGGGTCCCCCGAGGCACCCAAGGCGCTCCAGAGGTCCCTGGGACCGCCAAGAGGCCCCCAAGACGCCCGAAGAGGGCTCAAAGAAGCTTGCAAGAAGAGGCATTCGAAGAGACTCCGAAAGGCATTCAAAAAGCCTCTGGCCATTCTGCTCGCCCTCCTCGTCCACCAATCGCCTGTTCCTCCGTCTCCCTCCTCCCTTTTCCCTCTACCCTCCCCCTCCCCATCCTCCTCCAATTCCTCTTCCATCCTCCCCCTCTTCGGGTGCGCGGGCTCCCCCAGTCCGCTATTCCACTGCCCCTGTTCAGGGCAACTCGACTGGACGTCGTTTCTGGATGGGCTGGTCGGGTTGCACGAAGCGTCTGGAATATTTGGTCGCTCCACTATAACGCCATTAACGTGCGCGGAGGTGTGTGGTGCGCGTGTGGAAAGCAATCCACGTGCGCTGTCACATCTACGAAGGTACCAACGGTCCGAACGAGACAATCTCGCACACAATTCCCCTGCCAGCGCGTTGAGGCAATCGCACTCTTACTTCTACCCTCACTCCGCACATAAACTTTGACAAGTAAGGTGCATTAGTGGGGGCTGAGAAATCGCGACTGGGAATCAGCGGAGTGAATCCACGTTGGTCCAGCCGATAGATAGCACGTTTTGATTCACGTGTGGCTGCCCAGCTTGGAGACAGAGAAGGTTGTCAGAGCAATCAGAGCAACCAAAACGAGTCCCAAGCCGCAGCGTGCACATAACATAACTAAGATATACTCTTCCTCCTTGTCCTGCTCCTTATCATCGCACTGCTCCGCGTCCTCGCCAACGGCAACGCTGACCATACCACGCGCGCCGCATGCCATCCAGCCGTTCAGTGCGACAGAGTGTAGACGCTTCGAGATCTCGAAAACTAGCACGCCGAACCAACTTTACACACTGCAGCCCCGCAAACAATTGCGCGCAACCATCGATCTCCGATAAGTGCGCGATCCCTGTGAGGCTCGGGGGTGCGCAAACATGGATTAACGATATATGGATTTGGCGCGCGGTCGCCAGATCCATGGATCGGGGGAGGTGCCCTCTCCAAAATGCGGCCTGTGCCTCCTCGTTCTGCGACGGAAATCCGCGACCTCCCATGGAAGCGGGACCCGTCGCTAATCCCAGACCCCCGACGTCGTGAGTTTTTCACAACGTCGACCCCCAAAGGTCTGGACCCCTTCCCCGGGACCGGTTTCTCATCCCGAGTCGGTTTTTGACGGTCCCCAGGCCCGGTAAGGGCCCCTGGAGGCTGAAAATAGCGGAACACCTCCTGTCGTGATTTGTTCACAATGCGAGGAGGTCTGGGATCCATGTCTGCGATCGCCTGAGAGGCGGTTCCCCCGCTCCTTCCCTCTCCTCTGCGCACGCTGTCCCCCTGCCCGGGCTTCTCTCGGTGCAGGCTGTCACCAGGGCGGGGGATCGCGAGTCACGGGCGGGCTGGCAACGCCACATCGCACGACATCTTTCCAACGCCAGCCGTCTTCGAAGTGCCTTGTTTCACGCCTTGGGCCGTAAATGTCTGAAACAGACATGCCAACGTTTCTCAGAACCACATTCAAATGTAACCCCTAATTTGCAATTTGGCATGTTATTTGTTTAGGTGTGAGCTGGATTTTCTCTTATTTGCTGTCCAAACGACAGACTTCCAGGGGCCCGAAAATTGGGGGAGCCGGCCGCAGTGCTCTCTTGGCCCAGGACGCTGCGACCGCGACATCGCACACGCTGTCTATCCTCGGTCCTGGAAAAAAAAACGATTTCCGATTATGCTTGAGCATTTGTTGATTATCTTGAATTTGTCCTCCAAAATCCGCCTGTAGGAGGACTGGCCCGACCTGAAAATAGTCCAAAGAGGTTCCCGCAATCAGTCGGGAGCCTCCCGAGGCCTGCGCCGCAGACCTCCGGAGAGGGCTGTGCCTTCCGAGGCCCTGAAGCAGGCACGGAGAGGTGCCAGGACGCCGAAGGGCCTCGGCCCCTGCCCTCCTCCTCCTCCTCCTCCTCCCTCCTCTCCTCCTCCTCCTCCTCCTCCTCCTCCTCCTCCTCCTCCTCCTCCTCCTCCTCCTCCTCCTCCTCCTCCTCCTCCTCCTCCTCCTCCTCCTCCTCCTCCTCCTCCTCGGACGCCGAAGAGCCTCGGCCCCCGACCTCGATCCGTGTGCCCGATCCGTCCCAGCCCGCTCGCAAGACCCTTCCCGGGCTGCACCCTGGCCAGTGTTGGGTGCCGCGTCCAGCCGTGGCGACGAGAACCCCCAGAAGCGCCCCAAGAATCATCTGAAACGACGACGTCGTCGACGCCTCCTCGAAGCACCAGGGCCGCTCGACGTTGCCAGGACCGTGCCTCCTTAGATCGCGCGCGCGCGTGGTGCGCCAGCGACCTCCTCCTCCTCGTCCTCCTCTTTCTCCTCCCCCCCCCTCCTCCTCCTCCTCCGGCTCCTCCTCCTCTTCCTCCTCCTCCTCCTCCTCCTGCCGCGTCCTCGCAGATCAGCGCCACCGAGCTCGCTCCCTCCACAGCCAGCTTCGCGCCTGGGCGCGCTGCGTTTCCTCTTGTCCCACCCGTTGTCGTCGCCGTCCAGCGTCCGCGCCGTCGGCCGTTCCGAAGGAGCCAGCGCTGCGATCTGCACCGCGGGGGGTCGCGGCCTTGGCATTGCCTGATCTCTTTCGCGCACGGTACTCTTCGTCGGTGTGGTCCCGTCTGGGACCCCTCGCCCTTCGTGCAGCCGACGACGGGTCAAGCAGCGCACACGCCATGTCTGAGTCGAAACCCGATGCGACGCCCGATTCGGCGAATGCAGATCTGTTCAGCGCAGTGGGAAGGGATGGGCACGGGGGGACAGGATGCCAGACATGGCGCAATCAAGCCTGGCTTACCCCTCCTCTCCGCCCCCTATGTTGATTATTGTGTTTCCCGTCCTCCTGTGTACCCTACCCTTCTTACCATTACGTGTTATTGTTGGTGTTGTTGTTGTTGTTGTTGTTGCTGTTCCTGTTGTTGTTTCTGTTGTTCCTGTCGTTGTTGTTAGTGTTGTTGTTGTTGTCGTCGTCGTCGTCGTCGTCTCTTTGTCTCTCTTGTTATCTTGAATTACCTCTCTCTCTCTCTCGTTCTCTGTTTCCCCCATCATGGTTCAGACACACACACACACTCTCTCTCTCTCTTTGTCACTCTTTATCCCTCTCTCTAAACGTATTTCTATATACATATATATATATAAGTAGAATGTGTTCCTCTTGTTCTCTCTCTCTCTCTCTCACTCACTCTATCTCTCTCTCCCACTCTTCCCCTGAACGATATTCTCATCACCATTCCAGTCCTCCTCGTCCTCCTGCGCGTGCTCCATATCCTCCTCCTGCTCGTGGTTGTCGTCGGCCTCCTCCTCCTCCTCCTCCTCCTCCTCCTCCCCCCCCGCTCCCCCGTCCTCTTCTTTCCTCTCTCCTCCAGGGCCCTCCACGCTCCCCCGGCTTCCACCTCTCCCCCTCCTGCGTTTCCCCGTCCTCCCACCCGCGGGCTCAGCTTCCCCCGATCTGCGGCGAGCGACGGGGGGGAAACATGAGAAATATAATAATGCCTTCTAAGAAAGCGGCGGGGCTTCTCAGAAGCCCTCCGGCCTTCTGCTATGTTGGTCTCCGGGATTCCCAATTCGAACCCTTCCGAAGGGTTAGAACGCTTCTCAGAATGCTCAGAAGTAAACTTCTGAGAAGGCCCGTTCCTTTTCACTTCCCCCCTCCCTCGCCACCGACCGTCCTACCCGTCCCCCTCCTCACCCCGCTCCTCGGGCCCTGGGCAGGGGGTGATGAAACCAGGGTCTGCCGAAGTAGACGTGGGGAAACGACGACGGCAACAGAAGGCAGGGGCAAGCCCTTCAGGGGCCGAGGTAGCAAAGCCACCACCCACTCCTCGGCCTCCTTCGCCTCCTGCTCCGCCTCCTCCTCCTCCTCCTCCTCCTCCTCCTCCTCCTCCTCCTCCTCCTCCTCCTCCTCCTCCTCCTCCTCCTCCTCCTCCTCCTCACCCCTCCCTCTCCTCCTCCTCTCTCCTCCTCACCTCACCTCCTCCTCCTCCTCCTCCTCCTCCTCCTCCTCCTCCTCCTCCTCCTCCTCCTCCCCCTCCTCCTGGGAAAGCCCAAAAGTACAGATACCGCAACTCTCTAGACCACTCCCGGGATGCGTTCTCACCTGAACTTCGAAGCGAATCCGGCGGTTGCCCCGAGGGCCTCGCAAGTGGCCCGACACGGAGACAACGAGGAAGGGTAACGGTACCGTTACCTTTTCCCCTTCTGACCTCATGCACCTTCCTCCGTCTCCGCCTCCTCCTCCTCCTCCTCCTCCTCCTCCTCCTCCTGTTCCTCCTCCTCCTCCTCCTCCACTTCTTCCTCTCCTCCTCCTCCTCCTTCCTCCTCCTGCTCCTGCTCTGCTCCTCCTCCTCCTCCTCCTCCTCCTCCTCCTCCTCCTCCTACTTCTCCTCTCCTCTTCCTCCTCCTCCTGTTCCTTCTCCTGTTCCTCCTCCCTCCTCCTCATCATCCTCCACTCCTTCCCCCTCCCCGGTGTGCTCGCTGCTCCCCCGTGGGCCGGGGCTGCGGGCGGCGGCCGCTGGGAAAGAACGCCAGCTGCAGCGGCACCCCCGCCACGTTGAACCACGGGCTCGTGAGGCTTTCCCCTGGGCGGCGGCGGAGGCAGCTGGCCGGGTGTTGCTAGAAGTGCCCCTGGGCCAAGGTGCCCTCAGGACTCTCGGGGTAGCCCAAACGGCCTGCAGAACACCCCTCACGAGGCTCCAAAATGGATCGAAAAGCTGGGAGGGGTACTTCTAGCAACACCCGAGCCAGGGAAGAGGGGAGGAGGGAGGACCCAGATCTCCGACAACATGATGTCTTCTATCCGGGCGGTGTGCGTCGGCTTTGGCCCCCGAGGCTCGCGATCGGGCCCCAGGACCACGGGACGCTACGCCTGGGGAAGGGGGGCCGAACCTCTGGGGGCCGCGGATGGCAAAAGGAACATCCGGAGGATTCCTGGGGGAGGGGGACGAAAGACGTGAAACACGCACCCATGCCGCTGCCTGTTCTTGTTCTCGGCTTTTTGGGCCTCCGTGGAGGGTCCTCGTCGCTCCCCCCCCCCGCCCCTGACCCCTTCTGAGAGGGAGGACAGGCGTAGGGGGTGGGGTGGGGTGGAGGAGGGGGGGGGGGGGGG
>CAUYUJ010011856.1:0-20657 GCA_963575745.1 Prorocentrum cordatum
ATGAAGGAAGATGAGCGCGCCCCCCCATCAGGAGACCAAAATGGGGCCAAAACCGTAGTAAAATTAATGATTTTGGCTTCAAAGAAGAGGAGAGGGGCCTATCTCCCCCCCCCCCGTCGGGGCCAGAATCCTCGTGAGGGTCGTCGTTTTTTAGCCCTCCCAGGAGTCGGAAAAGACCCCTCCAACGACCCGCGGAACCCCCTCTCCAGGTCCAGGGGGAGGGGGTAGGGGGAGGGGTAAACCCCTCCCCGAAGGGGAAGAAGGGGGGTTGAGAACAGAGAGAGCTCCCTAAACCACTCACGCCCAAAGGGCTGGTGGGATTCGCCCCATACGCTCACAGATAATCAACATCATTTTAGGCTTTGTGAAGATCCAGCTGAGAGGGCAAAAGCAGCTGCAGGCTACAACGCGATGGTGAGCACGCGCCCACGGGAACGTCGCAACGTCTCCCACGACTTGTCGTAACCCACAGGTGTTGGCCGCAGCCTCACGTCGGGCATGACGGCGAGGGTTTTCCCTGGGCTAGTACCGTGCTTCGTGATACGCGCGCCAGCGCTAGTTGTCCTTGCGAGCGCGTCGCACCATTCGAGTGGAGCGCTGAAGGTGTACGCACCAGTTTCACCACTCTTGGCCTCGACCAAGATTGCCAGCACTACCACGGTTGCCCCTAACTTCGACATGACGTTCGTCCCTGCGCAGGCCCGAGTCCCAAGGCGCCTCCGCAACTCTCATCGTGGTGGAGTATTATCGAGGAAGATATCCATCTTGACGCTCTGGCGCAATATCCTCATTTTCTTCGTGGCCGCCCTTTTCTGGCTGACCTGCACGACGCCTGCTGGAGCCGGCCCACCAGGCGGCGGTGGCGGTCTCGGAGGGATCGCCCCCCGCCAGCTGCCCAGGCGGTCATTCGAGCGCGAGTCGGTGTATCCATTCTGTCACTGGGTGCATGACTTGTTCGCTTGGAGCGTTCTCGCCACCGACATGGGCAGCGCCCAGCAATGCGCTGCCGTGATTTGCAACCTCGCTGGAACCGCTCGCGAGCTCACGCGCTTCATGAGTTTCGCGAGTATGACGGAGGGAGGCATGGTCAACGGCCAGCATGAGGACGCCGTGGCCCACCTCGTCGCGAACCTTGTCACTCAGTTCGGCCCACTGTGCGATACCTGCGAGCGCATCGAGTTCTCGAGGCGCGCCGCCAAGACACCGCCGATACCCTGCTCTGGCGGTTTTTCGCGTTGCGATTCCGAGTTGCGCACAGCAGTGGAGCTGCGATGGCTTGGGGGTGCTACAACTGGCTGCTCCTCCGAGCGGTCGGCGTCGCAGTTAGCCAGCCCATGAAGTTGCTCCAGCCCTGCGGCAACGCCACGTAGCTTGAGTTCAACAGTCTCACGACCGCGCGCGGGCGCGTGGGTCACGCTGTGGAGCATGCCCCACGCGACATTGCAAGCGCCGTTCGTTCGCCGCCATCGTTTGGAGGTTTCGTTGGCATGACCGACGACGACAGTCGAGGCGCACTTTCCACGGCACCTTGGCCCGCTCAGGGTTCCGACCCCTGGGCAGCCGGCGCCGCCGAGCCTCCCGGCGCCTGAGGTGCAACGGCGCGCGCCGCCGGCCCGCCGCAGAGCGCCGCGCCGCCGCGGGCCGCGCGCCCAGCCGCCGCGCGGGCGCCCGCGGACGGGGCCGACTGCGTCAGTGGAACCTCGTCAGACGCCAGGTCGGACCCAGGCGGAAGGGCCACTTACCAAGTTCTACAGTTGCAAGGTCTCAGCTATGCCCGGATAAATGCCCAGATGTTTTGGCAGGTGAAGCCAGCGGAACGGCAGTGGCGTAGGCGCGTGCAACGCCCTGCGCGCATGGTGCGTGGGTTCGTCGGGAAAATCAGCGGCGCCTGCTCCGGAAAAGTCAAGGGCAAAGGCAAAGGTGCCCCGGAAGCTTTTTCTCAACGGGACAGGATGGGGTTGTTAGATTTTGAGAACAGACCTCCCGGCCACTCCCACCCTGCATACACTGCGACCGCCAGACCCCAAGTTGTCCCGAGTGTCCCGGTTATCCCGCCTCGCGCCCTCGACAAACACGACAGAACACACCCTGCATGCCGCGGCCGCCAGGCCCCAAGTTGTCCCGAGAGTCCCGGTTATCCCACCTCGCGCCTTCGACAAGCACGACAGAACACACCCTGCATGCCGCGGCCGCCCAGCTGGGCGATCCGCGTCCGGCGAGTCCGTGCTCTGTGCGCGCCCTCGGCCTCCCGCGGCAGGCCCTGACCTTGAGCCGCGACGGCCTGAAGTCGACGACGTGGATCGGCAGTGCTCCGAACGTGTCTGGCGCTCAGCCGTTCCGCACGCACGTAGCCTTTCGGCGCTGGGCGCGGATTTCCCGGCTCGGCGCTGGACCCGCCTCCCTGTCGAGGGCAACGATAGGGGGGGGATAGGCATAGGGGGGGATGCATCGACCCTCAATCGCCCAATGATCGCCGATAGGGACCCAATACCCCACCCGGCCCAGGAAGGTGCGGGCTCATCATCGGGGGCTTATCGCCGATCTATCGACGATGTATCGCCGATTCCAGGTCGATTCATTACCCCCTGTGCCTATCCACCCCTATCGTTACCCCTCACCTTGGCGGCGCCTCTGGCGCCGCCCCTGGCGCGTTCCACGCGACGGGGAGGGGGGTCCAGCGCCGATCCAAGAAATCAGCGCGGGCCTCCGCTTATGTTTCAGCCATCACTTGCTCCCCGATCCTGTGGCTGCGGGCTGCAGGCTGAGATGTGGCTGCGGGCCGCAGGCCCAGGAGTGTGGTGGGTGGTGGGAAGCAGTGGCAGGACAGTCGCAGAGCGACGCTCAACGGAGCACGCCCCCACCGAGTTTCGTCAGTGGGCTCCGTGAGCTCGACAGGGCGACACCTTGCAGGGATGCGAGCAACTTGATTGGGCAATCTGAGGAGGCGTTGAAGAAAGGGCCTCATCTTCGAGGATCGAAGGAATTACTGTGTCTTCTTCGGCGGAAGGCGGCGGAAGGCGGCGGAAGGGCGGCCGCCGGCGGAAGCCAGCAGAACCGGCGGAAGTAAAAGTCGGCCTCCCAAGAGATGGCACCAATTGTTAGATCAGCTTTCTTGAGCCCGTCATGTGTTACAGTGCTGGAGATGCTCTAGCACCATCTGGGGGCTGCATGCCCGATTTGGCTCCGTGTTGGGCACATTTCGGGCTGTCTCGGGCGATGGTGGATGCTGCTGGGTGCGCTCTTGTGCAGTTCTGGGGCCCGCCGTCCGAAGCCCTTGGAGCAGGCGCGCAGTAGTGGAACATTCTGGGGCTGTGCTGGGGCCCTCGGGAGTGTCGTGGGGCCATCTCGAAGTGTGCTGCCCATGAGTCGTTGTTTTTGCACCACTCAGGCCAGGTTGGAGGTATGGGACCCCAACTGCACCCTCCCGAGGCCTCCGAACCAGTCGCGCGCGCCGCCCCGGAGAGCGCCTGGGATGCAGGGCCCTGGGCCCCCTGAAGAGTACCTCCAACAGAGGACTTGAAGGGATTTGAGGGCATTCCGCTCAGTGCCCACACCGCGCTGGCGGACTTCTTGAGGCTTCCTTTGGTGCGTGAGCCCTCCGGGGGGCCTCCGGTAGCCTCCGAGTGCCTCCGCGGGCGCCGCGGTATAGGCCTGGGCCTTGCTCCGGCGAGCGGCGAGGCCTCTCGGGCCCCGGGGCACAACAGAAAGCAGCCCACGGTGAGTGTTCTCGACGTGCCTAGCGACGTTTTGAATCGCGATGCGGTGGAGGAGGAGGAGGAGGAGGAGGAGGAGGAGGAGGAGGAGGAGGAGGAGGAGGAGGAAGGAGGCGGAAGGAGGAGGAGGAGGAGGAGGAGGAGGGAGGAGGAGGAGGAGGAGGACGAGGAGGGGGAGGAGAGGAGGAGTCGGAGGAGTCGGAGGAGTGGCGGAGGAGGAGAGGAGGAAGGAGAGGAGGAGAGGAGGAGGAGGAGGAGGAGAAGAGAGGCGGAGGCGGAGAAGGAGGAGAGGAGGAGGAGGAGGAGGAGGAGGATGAGGAGGAGGAGGAGTCGGAGGAGTCGGAGGAGTCGGAGGAGTCGGAGGAGTCGGAGTCGGAGTCGGAGTCGGAGGAGGAGGAGGAGGAGGAGGAGGAGGAGGGGCTCCAGTGACGGTTTGCGATGCAAGGGCAAAAATACAAAGAGCAGCCCACGGCGCGGAGAGTGACCCCTCTTGGCAGCGGAGGCAGTTCGGGGCGGTGCGGTGCGCGTGGCGGCAGGGCGCAGAGGCCCACGCCACCGCGGCAGGGGCGTGCGGCCTGCCGCGAAGTTGCAGTCTCCCGTTGCAGGCCTCCCAGAAGGCTCCCGCGGGGCGGGGATCGGGGCAGCGAAACTACGGGGGTGACGGGATTCCGCCGCTCCTCTCCTCTCCTGTCCTCCTCCTCCTCCTGTTCCTGTTCCTGTTCCTGTTCCTGTTTCTCCTCGACAAACCCTGAGTCTTTTTGGGCGGGCTTGTTCCGAAGTCTTTGGTTGCAAGGGCCGATCCTGGTGCACTGCTGGCGCAGAGTTGCTGAAACATTGTCCGGCGCAGCGCGGCAGAGGCGATCCGCGCGCGCGCTCGAGTTGTCTGGGAGAGGGCCAACTGATTGTCCGGCGGCAATAGAGGGGGATTGGGGGGAGGAGGGGGAGGAGGAGGAGGAGGAGGAGGAGGAGGATGAGGAGGAGCAGAACCAGAATAAACCCAAGAGTCATCAACGATGTTGGAATTAGCCCTCCCTCCAAGCTCCCTCTTCATAGGCCCCTACAACGGTTCATTTCCATTGTGGGAGCTGCCTCGTTGGAAGACAATCGTTTGAATATCCTGAAGCATGCCCAAACATTGTTCTCGGGAAGATTTCAACGCCACGTATCAACTTGACTGCTGCGACTTGACGACCCGGAATCGTGCCGGAGCGTCATTTGTGGGATTTCAACACCGCGAATCAACATAATTGTTGCACCCGCATGGTCCTGAATCCTTCCAAACACAATTTCTGGTACGCTGATCATGGGAATCGTTGAAAATCTTGCAACTGTTTAAAACGAATGTGCGCGGCGCTAAGGCGATAGCTACATTTTGAAAAAGAACCGCCCCCAATCCTTAAAATTAAGCGAATGTGCGCGGCGCTAAGGCGAGAACCACATGTTGAAAACCACCCGCCCTCAATCCGTGAAACTCCTACACATTTCTAAAACGAATGTGCGCGGCGCTAAGGCGAGAGCCACATTTTGAAAACGACCCGCCCTCAATCCGTGAAGCTCTTACACATTTGAAACGAATGTGCGAGGCGCTAAGGCGAGAGCCACATTTTGAAAAAGAACCGCCCTCAATCCGTGAATCTCTTGCATTTTTTGAAAAGAGTGTGCGCGGCGCTAAGGCGAGAGCCACATTTCGAAAACCACCCGCCCTCCATTTGTGAAGCTGATGCATATTTTAAATGAAAATCACGAATGTGCGCGGCGCTCAGGCGAGAGCCACATTTTGAAAACCACCCGCCCTCAATCCGTGAAACTCTTGCAAATATATGTCGAAGGCCTTACGGCCTGTGCCGCCGACCTTGGAGGCCACGAGTATGGAAACGCGGGGGGGGTGGAGGAGGAGGAGGAGGTGGAGAGGGAGGAAGGGTGGAGGTGGCAGTTGAGGGCCGCTTGGGAGCCTCGTGGTGGCCTCTTGGAGCTTCCTGGGGGTCTCTTGGGAGCCTCTTAGGGCTTCGTGGGGAGCTTCTTAGGGGCCTATGGGGCCTCCTGGGAGCTTCTGTGGCCGAGGGTTCGAAATGCCCGGTCGAGTCTCCAGTCTGGGCTCTCTCTTGGAGCCGTCTTGGGGACCTCTTGGGGTATCTTGGAGGCGTCTTGGGCGATATTGGGGCTGTCTTGGGGGCCTCTTGGCCTGTCTTGGAGCGTCGGGAAGCTGACAAGGCGAGAATGCCCGAATCTTTCAAAACCTACGGGAGATCTATGATTTTTGCTTCTTGGGGCCTTCTTGGGAGTGCCCTTGGATTGGGAACTTCCGAAGCTGTCTGGAGGCTATCGCGACTTGGACCGATTCTTCGGCGATTCGGGGCCCTCGAGGACATTCTTGGGGGCCTCTCGGGGCACTTTTGCTACGTCTTGGGGATTGTCTGGGCTCCCGAACCGCCCAGAGGGGAGTCGTATCTGACCCGGGACCCCCCCCGGGACCTCCCCTGGGACCCCCCTGGGACCCTTCCCGGGACCCCCCTCGGGACCCCCCCCCCTGGCGGGGAAGGGATCAAAGGGAAGGGGCTTCCCTTCGACTCAACTACAGCGCTGCTCAATTTCGCTGTGGTTGGCGCGCTCGAGGAGGAGGGCCCGGTGAAAGTGGAGGCAGCGGCGCCAGGCTCAGGGAAAGGGAGGGGACCGGCGACGGCGACAGCGACGACGACGAGAACAACGACCACGACGACGACGAGGACGAGTCAAACGGAACAGCCTCTTCCACACGGCGACAGGGTTGGCTGATTTCTAAAAAGAATGTGCGCGGCGCTAAGGTGAGAGCCACATTTTGAACACCTCCCGCCCTCAATCTGTGAAACTATTGTCACTTTTTAAGCTTCAGAGTCATACATAATGAGGAAGTCTCAGTCGAAACGCCCGGCCCGCCCTAAAAACAGGCCTCGCGGTGCGACAGGGAGAAATCATCTATAAGGAGAAGGAATGGAGGAAGGGGAGGAGGATGAGGATGAGGATGAGGAGGAGGAGCTGGAGGAGGAGCAGGGGAGGGGGAGGGGAGGAGGAGGAGGAGGATGTTTTTTGCGTTCACGATGCCGCAACCCAACATACACCCCAGGAGGTGGGTGAAGCCGACTGGGGGAGATCAAGCGGCTGGGAGCCCGGCAGCCCGATCAGAGAGCGTCCAGCACTGCACTGTGCAAACAGAGACAGGACACTACATACGGCAAAACGTGTTTAAATCGACAGTGACCCCAGCCTTTTTCGGATGGAGCCCTTTTTTCAATTTAGTCCACGGATTGCTGTGTGAGGCAACTTTGTGTGGCTCACACTGTTTGTCGAGGTTGCGAACCTGCCCACCCGACGTCAAAAACGAGCACTTGTGGCATATACACCAAAATGAGCCATCCGAGCAATCGAGCAGCCCGCGCCGATGGCCTAGCGCTCTGAGCTCAGCAGGCTGTGCACGCAAGACAGCCGAGCACGTCCCTGGATGGGGGCTCTACCGAAGGCACTCCTCGCCTTCCTCTCAAACATGCAGCACACTGCCAATAGTTGACCACCCATCCCCATTGTCGGGCCAGGCGAAAGGGGGGGATTGGGAAAGGGGGGGTTACGAAATCTGCTGCATGCAGCTGGTTTCGGCCTCGCCGAGGGGCCCATTCCTCGATACATGGCCGCCTCCGGCGCCGGGAGGCGCCGGGAAAATCAGCTACGTGAGCTGATTCTCAAACCCCCCCTTTGCTATCCCCCCCTTTCGCCCGACCCGACATTGGTGCACAGTTTTGTCCGTGGGTGGCTTGGCCACGGGTGGAGCGGGGATGCGTTGGACATCGGGGCCGAAGGCCAGCCGTGGCCACAGAGCCAGCAACTCTTTGACCCCGGGCGTCCGACGGCACGGGCACTGGCACAGGATGTATCAAGGGCTCCCTCGAGGGCGCGAAGTTATTCGCGCTTCGCGCTTCGCGGTCCTCGTTCCTTCTCCCCCTCCTCTTCGTCCTCCTATTCTCCCTTTGGGAGGGCGGCGCGAGAGCGCGAAGTTATTCGCGCTTCGCGCTTCGCGCAGCGCGAAGCGCGAACTTAGGAGCCCTTGATGTATCAAGACCCTCACGCAGCTCGACGGACGGCTCAGGATGCAAGGATACCGTTTCTTTGGCGGCCCAAGGGGGGTCCGCCAGGGGGGGTCCGTCTTACGGGGGGGGTCCCCTCCAGGGGGTTTGCCCCCCCCCACCCCCGGCCCCCCCCCCCCCCTCCAAGGAGGTTTGCTCGGACGACTCTGGATCCGTCTTGGGGCTATCTCGGAGGCCTCTGGAGCCGTCCTGGGTTGTCGGGAACCCGACGAGGCGTGAACGCGAAAACGTGTCCAACGCTTTTGGGCAATCAACCGTTCTGGCCGATGCGGCCCTCCGGGAAGGCCAGAGCCCTCTTGGGCCGGAGCCCGCTTGGGCCGTATCGGGGGCCTCTGGGGCCGCCTTGATGACATCTCGGGCCGTCTTGGAGCCATCTTAGACCGTCTTGGGCCATCGTTTGCCGTCGTGGAGGTGTCATAGGACTGTCTTCGAGGCCACCTTGGCCATCCTGGCCATCTTGTAGACCTAGTTTCGGCGCATGAGAGTTCTTTGTGGCGATTTGCGGTAGCTACTGAGTGGCTCGCGGGCTGGGCTGGAGGCCACGGGGAGCTTATGGGAAGAGTCAAGTATCCCTCTGGCAAGCCACAGGGGGCGGCGGCGGCGAATTGAAGATGCCCACGGCGAACCACCGCGCCCCCTACCTTTGGAGAACAAAATTTGGGCAAACAATTTGACTACCACGTGTTAGGCCAGCCGTTGTGGAAACCGTGGAGGAAGAGGAGGGCCAGGAGGAGGAGGAGGAGGAGGACGACGACCAGGAGAAGGGAGGAGGAGGAGGAGGAGGAGGAGGAGCAGCAGAAGGAGGAGGAGGAGTAGGAGAAGAAGAAGAAGGATGAGGGAGGGGGAGGAGGAAGAGGAGGAGGAGGAGGAGGAGCAGGAGGAGGAGGAGGAGGGAGAGGAGGAGGAGGAGGAGAAGGAGGGAGGAAGAGGAGGATGATGAGGAGGAGGACGACCAGAGAAAACCCAAGATGCATCAGCGATGCTGCAATGCACCCTCCGGCCCCGAGTCCTCTCCTCATCAGTACCCTACATGTTTCCGTTCTCACCACAAGAGGTGTCCCCTTGAAATGACAACATTATGTATCTATATATGGGCCTGCCATTTTGGCGAGGGCCCCGATGTGAAAAGGAACCTGCCTCCCATCCTTCTGGCGCGTAATCAGGAACGCGAGAAATTAGGATCATGCAGTTCAGCGAGGCATCCAGCGATATCCCTCTGTCGACGAAGGACCGCCGCCCCCATCCATGCAACTGTTGCATAACATTACACTTGTGGTCCTGGACTTCAAGGAGGTCCTCAGCGAGAGCTCCACCTTGAAAAGGAGAAGTGGGAGGAGAAGGAGGAGGGGAAGGAGGAGGAGGAGGAGAAGGAGGAAGGAAGAGGAGGAGGAGGACCAGAGAAAACCCAAGATGCATCAGCGATGCTGCAATGCACCCTCCGGCCCCGAGTCCTCGCCTCATCAGTACCTTACATGTTTTCATTTTCACCACAAGAGGCGCCCCCCTTGGAACAACAACACACTATATATATAACTATGTGTACATATAGATATATATATATTATATATGGGCCTGCCATTTTGGCGAGGGCCCCGTTTTGAAAAGGAGCCTGTCTCGCATCTTTCTGGCGCGTAATCAGGAACGCGAGAAACCAAGATCATGCGGTTCCACGAGGCGTCCTGCGATGTCCCTCTCTCGACGAAGGACCGGCGCCGCCATCCATGCAACTGCTGCACAACATGCTGCTCGTGGTCCTGGACTTCCTGGGAAGCCCTCAGCGAGAGCTCCGCCTTGACAATGGAGCCGCCCTCGATCCGTGCAGTGCTACATGGGAAGCCCACTCAGAGGAGGTGCAAGCTCCCCACAACGAGTGTGCGCTGCGCTACGGCGAGAGCGCCATGCTGGAAGTGATCCCCTCCAGCCTTGAGGCCGCTGCAGACTTTCAAGGCGGATGTGCGCGGCACCCCTGCGAGGCGTCGAAACGGGGCCGCCCTCCATCCTCGAAGCTGCTCGGGACTTTTTAGGGCGAAGGCGCGCGGGGGCAGCGCGAGCACCACATGCGGAAATCACCCTCCCACAGCATCCTTGAGGCCGCTGCGAACTTTGAGACGAGTGTGCGCGGCGCCCAGGCGAACGCCACATTTCGAAGACCACTTGTTCTCCATCCTTGAAGCTGCTGCAAGATGTGAAGACGAATTTGCGAGGCGCGAAGGCGAGAGCTACATCTAGAAAACGAGCTGTTCTCACTCCATCATTGAATCTCTGCTACTGAAGACTAATGTGCACGGCGCTGACGCTAGACCTTTATTTTGACCCCCCTCTCAATTTTGAAGCTGTTGCGAATTCCAGACATCAGGACCATACATGGTGAGGAGGTCTCAGGCGAAACGCTCGGCCCGACATGCCAACACGTCTAGAGGTGCGACAGGGGGGATTACCTATAAGGGGCAGGAACTTTGCGGAAGGGCCAATCAGTATTCACAAACCTGGAACGCCAAGCACCCCTGCTGGGCGCCGAAGGGGGCGACGGATCCAGTGGCCTTCGGCCCATCCCGCCACTGTGCCAGGGTTGTGGGTCCTCAAAGCCAGCGGGACCTGGGACCCTGCGGGCGGTGACCAGACGTGCGCAACCAACAAGGCGTGCCAAGAAAGGCTCTTGATGTTGGATGACGTTCAGCAGCCGCAGCCGTAGCCATAGTGGACACAACCAGCCTCTGGATCGTGTTGTCTCATCATCAACGTACACAGTTTCTGCCTCGCGGCGCAAACAGCTATACACTCTTTCCATACACGTTTTTAGTGCCCATGGCGGGCATGAAGCTCCCCATTGTCGTGATCGCCCGTCTTCTTCTGCCGGCTCGCAGTTGGGCGAGTGTGGCCGATAACGTGGCATCCGACGTGCAGCTGATCCAGACTCGCGTCTTGGACCAGAGCTCCGACGTGCCAGCGCACGGATCGGCTGGTTGTGTTGACAACGATGCAGGCGCTGTCCAACTTGCAAAAGATCATGCGCGTGTGGCTGATGTCAGCGGTTGTTCGGATGTCGGCCCGTACTGTGCCGATTCGAACTTGTCGAGCCAAGTTCTGGCAGTGTGCTGCGCCACTTGCAGCGAGGGTCCAGAACCAGAGCCGGACGTGGTGCACTGCCAAGATCATTCTGATTGCCAGGGTTCGGAATTTTGCTACGATGGTACGTGCGACAGCTGCAGCCAGTGCCAATTCTGCTCCGATGCTGCTTACGTCGACGAGTGTGGGCACTGCGGGCCAGGGTTCCCATCGCACGAGACGACTCCCTGTCACTCCCATGAATACGTGGTCATCAAGGGGGCGCTTACGGTGACACATGCGTGGAAAAATCTGTCGTCAGACGAGCAGCTGCTTTTTCTCGAGAAGAAGTTTGGCGAGCTCGACAAAGATCAGTCTTCGACCCTGGACGTGGACGAGCTAGTGGGCGCCCTAATCGGGCAGGACCTCGTCGCGGACGAAGCCGCCAACGGCACGCTCAACACTCCTTTTGACCAAGTGTTACTCCCCAGGGCGTCGGTGCAAGAGTTTGTGGAGAAGCACAGCGCCCATGGCAGTGCGTTCTTGACCCTCGATGAGTGGCTCGCCACAGCTCCTCAGCCGGCACAGCGAGCTGCCCCCCAGAAGGCATTGCGTGGGCCTTCGTGCACCTTCGAGAGTATCTTCTCACTTCCCAGCACCTGCTCGGAAACACAATGGGTGAGTAACTGCGGGAACTCTTGCAATGACGCTTGCACCTCTTGCCCGAGACTCGCGCATACGAACTCGAGCGCTGTTGCGCGAGTTTCCCGAGATTCGGGCTCCGTTGCGCGAACGTCTCAAGAGCTCGAGTTCTGGGGCGGAAGGCGTCGGCGTCGTTGGTGGAGTGTCGTTGTGGATGTGGTAGAGACGGTCGTCGATGTGGTCGTGTGCACGGTGAGCTGCGTCACCAACTGCGTGTGGTCGTGTTTCACCGAGGCAGTGGAGTATGTGTACACGTGCGTGGTCGACACTGTCGTGAATGTGCTCATGAGCTTCGGAGAATGCTTGTCAGCTGTGGTGAATGCCGTCAACGACGCGGTTGGTGACATGTGCGGCTTCGATCTTATCCCCACGAGTTGTTCCGGCGTCTGGAATTGCATTTCCGAGGGGGTGAGCAACGCTCTTTCATTCTTCGAGTGTGGATTCTCGATACTCTTGGATATACTCGAGAACATGGTCATGGCAAATCTTCGCTGTCTGCCGAACATCGCCGACGGCATCAGGGCGGCCCTGTTTCCTCCCGAAGCGATAATTGCTACTACGGTTTTCGAGGCTTTGTGGGATTTCGGCGAGAGGGTCGTGAACGGGATCTACTCAGAAGCTGCGGCTGTGAACATCGACTTCTGTTGGAACTCAGCCCCCACCGCCGAATTCACTGACTGTGGTGCCTTCGATTTCGTCAGCAGCATGACCTTTTGGGACGTGCTGGACGTTTTCGGGATGGCCCAGCGTTTCGCGGATACCGTGGCGAAGTTCACTAATTGCCTCACCAAGACTACCAGCCTCCCCGGGCTTAGTTTCGGCATCCCCACTCCCTTCCTGAACGTTGATTGGACAGGGGGCTCGTGGTGTGCGCCAAGCTTTGTCCAAACTGCAGCCAAAGGAGTCATTGGCGTGTTCAGGTACATATCTTCAGGACGGATGCTCGATGACCTAATCATCGTAGGTGACAACCTCCTCACCAATCTTCAGACGAGGCTGGAAGCAGTGTTCTGTGATGAAGGAGACTTTACCATCACATTGGGCGTCGACCTCCAGTTCGGATACGTAGTGCTTGGAATCAAGGGTCAGGCTGGATGCCTCAATGGAAAATTCGCCGCCAAGATTGTCGGGTTTGTTACGGGCCGAATTTCCATCTTCGGTTCGCCGTACACGTGGGAGCCATCTGCCTCCGCGTTCTTCAGTATCGGATGTACGGCGGGGCCCTCCAGCACGGAGTGGTCGTATTGGGAGTCGGCTCTGACGGGCATCCTGGCGTTCGATATTGTCTCGGGGGCGGTTTCTCTGCCTCTCTATCCAGAGCCGAAGCTCGAGTTTGGCTACTCGTTCTCGATCAAACTCTGGCCCCAACCAGCCCCGCCCCCACGCCTGTCGGAGAGGGAGTTCAACAAGACATCGCTGCTGCCGGCGCTGCGCCTCCTCTCCAGGGCCACCTCTGAGCCCAGCTTCGGTGAAGACGTCGAGAGCAAGTTCCCAGACCCCAAGCCGATCCTCGAGGGGGCCCGCAACGGGTCGCTCCAGAGGTCCAGCATGAACAGGAGTGCCGGTGACTTCGCCGGCAGAATCGCCATCTCCGTCACGAAGAGCTTCTGCTTTACTTGCGACGGTTTTGGGTCGGAGCCTGCCTGGGTCACGGGCCTCTCCAACATGGCTCAGAAGTTCTCCTGCGCTGTGAGCCAGGCGATGGCGGGAGCCTCCTGGGGTGCGCTGAGCCTCGCCCAGTGCTTCGCCCGGGTGACGCAGTGGGAGGCGGCCGGGAACTACTGCGAGTACTTGTACTCCGACTCGCCGAACGACGGCTCCGGCAGCCTGGGGACCACTTGCGCATGCATGCCGCCCAATGCGATGTCTTCTGGGGCCTGTTACGCAGCGGTTGGAACCAGGGCCAGCGAGGGGTCCGCGCAGTTCGTGACCTACCGGCATCAGAGGCTGACTTGCGAGACTGGGAGCGGAGCGGCATGCAAGACTTGTGTCACGCCTCAGGACCGAGTGGTGAGAGACCAGTGTGAGACCTGCAACGACGGCCACATCCTGCTCGGCTACGTGTGCTCGGCCTACACGCCGTCGCCGACGCCAAATCCGACGACGTATCCGACGCCAAGCCCGACCCCATATCCAACGCCATATCCGACGCCGTATCCGACGCCGTATCCGACGCCGTATCCGACGCCGTATCCGACGCCATATCCGACGCCAAGCCCAACCCCAGAACCGACGCCAAGCCCAACGCCATTGCCACCAGGTGCCACGCATGTTCCGACGCCAAGTCCGACGCCAGAGCCGACGCTGTATCCGACGCCAAGCCCGACGCCAGACCCGACGCGGTATCCGACGCCCAGCCCGACGCCAGACCCGACGCGGAATCCGACGCCAAGCCCGACGCAAGAGCCGACGGCGACCACGGCGACTTGTGTGGACGTTCCTGGGTGGGGGAGCCGTGATGGTACACCTTGCTCCTGGTATAACACGGGAAATCGTTGCACCACGTCTGGAGGCTATGGAACAGGGTGGAGTTCTGGATGGGGCACATTTGCAGATTGGGCGAACGATGGATATGACGCTTCGACAGCATGCTGCGGTTGTGGCGGGGGCACGTCACCGACTCGTTGCCAGTATATCGAGATCCCTTCAAATACATTCGGGTATGTTCAATTGCCGTATAGCAGCAACATTCGAGCTCTGTCAATGTGGTTTGCGCCGTACAAGGATGCAGGCTATCACTGGGAGTACTTATTCGATGCACGTACTGGATTGGGCTCTGGATGGTTCTCTTTTCTGGACTGGTCGTCTGGCAGCGCGCGCATCAACAAGGGCGGCAACTGGCGTGACACGGTATACGTGAACGGAGTTGCCGCTACCACAAGTACCCTCGTTGCGAGTGTCAATTCTGCAACAACCACCTATGCCCCGTGGGTTCACCTTTACGTCTCGTCAGGCACAACTTTCGGCGACGATATAACGGTGTTCGCCCGATATTCGCTCACAGAGAATTTGCCAGGAAAGATTCATTCCTTGGAGCTGTGGCCGTCCGAGTTGTCCTCGTCTGACATTGTGGCCGCGGCTTCGGGACAGACAACATCAGTAACGCCCACCCGCTCCTATTCCGCAGCGGACTTAAGGCTGTACAGATCGGGGACCGCGTCGCTCGTCGCCAATGCGGTCGGTACGGCGCAGTGCCCGCCAAGCCCAACGCCGCCCTCGACGTCGTATCCCACGCCGAACCCGACGTATAGCCCAACGGCACACCCGACGCCGACCCCGACGTACAGCCCAACGGCACATCCGACGCCAAACCCGACGCGCAGCCCGACGGCACACCCGACGCCAAACCCGACGCGCAGTCCGACGGCACACCCGACGCCAAACCCGACGCCATTTCCGACGCCAAGCCCGACGTCAAGCCCAACGCCGTCTCCGACGCAATACCCGACGCCAAGCCCGACGCCGTCTCCGACGCCAAGCCCGACGGCAAGCCCGACGCCATCTCCGACGACAAGCCCAACGGCAAGCCCGACGCCGTCTCCGACGCAGTATCCAACGCCGAGCCCGACAGCAAGCCCGACGGCACATCCGACGCGGACCCCGACGTCTGCGCCCACCTACCCCCCGCTTGGGGACGTGCATGCATCGGGCATTTGTAGCTGCTCCAGCCCCCCCTGCGGATGCAATTGTTGGGATTGCACAGCAGAGCGTCAAGCTGCTGGATGCTGCAGCTGCGAAGCGGGGTCGAGTTGCGGTTATGGCGATACGATGACTTTGTGCGACGGTTGCATGGGTTGTTGGTACAAGGGCAAATGTGGTTGCAGTACGGATTCGGTTACTTGGCCCTTCTATGAGGTGTTCGGTCTCACGTGCTCGAGTGATGCAGGCAGCTACTTGTCCTACCACGCAGTGCCACCGACGCCAAGCCCGACGCCGAGCCCGACGCCAAGCCCGACACCGTTGCCACCCGGCGTCACGTTGTCTCCGACCCCGAGCCCGACGCCAAGCCCGACGCCAAGCCCCACGCCAAGCCCGACGCTTTCCGAAACTCAGAAAACTTGCGGCTGCCCGAGCCCACCCTGTGGTTGCAACTGTTGGGATTGCACAGCAGCGCGCAAAGCAGCTGGATGCTGCAGCTGCGACGATGGCTGTGGTTACTTCGATCTTGCAAATTCTACGTGCAACGGCTGCAATGGTTGCTGGCACGGCGGCCTGTGTGGTTGCAGTGCAGATTCGTCAACCTGGCTCTACTATCGGGCATTCGGTCTCACGTGCTCGAATGAAACGGGCAGCTACCTCTCCAATTACGCACGGATTGCTGGCGAGTACTCTGCGGAGGAATCTCTTCCAGACGGCGTCACTGCGGAGGACCTTATGAGTTCCACCACTTACGTGTCCGCCAAGAAGACTGGTCTGGCTAATACTCTGAACGTGTCTGTTTCCGACGTTGAAATCACTGGCTTCGCCATCACGACCCATCCCGATCGGCTCCTCGCTGCTGTCCGGCAGCTCTCGCGGGACTCGCACGTCACAGTGACCACGAGCTTCACGGTGCAGATCGTCGGCAGCAACAGCGCCGCGTCCCTCACTTCCGCGATTGCTGTCATGGCTGACACCATTGAGGCCGAGACGAACCAAGCTATGGCTGCTTCTGACTGGAGTGCTGAACCCCTTATCACTGTGGCCCCCACGCTGACCGCTCCCTCCGTTGGCGCAGCGGGCTCGACTGCGGGAGTTACCACTGCTCCTACGCCGGTTCCCGTGATCGTGGGGGCCAGCATGGGCGCCGTCGCGGGCACCGGCGACCCGCACCTGCAGAACATCCTCGGCGAGCGCTTCGACCTCATGCAGGCCGGCAGGCACCTCTTGGTCCAGATCCCGAGGGGCGCGCGCACCGAGGGCACCCTGCTGCGCGTGGAGGCGGAGGCGCAGAGGCTCGGCGAGTTGTGCGCGGACATGTACTTCCAGGAGCTGAACCTGACGGGAAAGTGGGCGGATGAGAAGCAGGCTGGCGGTCTCCAGTACCGCGCGGCAGAGGATGTCACGCAGGATCCCAAGTGGGTACAGTTTGGGAGAGTGTATCTCAAAGTCGCGCACGGACGCACGCTGGGGGGGATCCGCTACCTCAACGTCTACGCGAAGCGCTTGAACCGCGCCGGGTTCTCTGTCGGAGGCTTGTTGGGCGAGGACGATCACAGCAAGGAAGCGACCACTCCTAAAGGCTGCAAGCATCGTCGGATGAGTCTCTTGGAAACAGACGGCGGCCCGAGCAGGCTCGCCGTCTCTAGCATGGAACCCAGCTGGGCCAGCCTGGAGTAGGGTTCCTCGTCGTCGTCCTCCTCTTCTCACTTCTCGTCCTCAACCTCTTCTCACTCCTCTTCCCTTGACCGCATGTGCTCCGCTCGCTGGCGTGACAGCACGTGCACCTCGTTGCATATCCATAAGTTCGGCTGACAATCGTTTTCAGCCATGCTTTCCGACGAGGGTCTCTTCTCACTCCTTTTGCTCGCCTCCCCCTCTTCTTCCTCCTTGCTTCCTCTTACTTATCAATGGCTCCTGCTCCAGCACAGGCGTGGAGCACGCAGCACATGTGGGTCACTTTGGCGCTGCGGATTGACAGAGGATACGCTCCTCCGTCCTCTGGCGCTGGATACGCTCCTTCTTGACATCCGAAAACGATAACTCATCCTGCTGCTGCTCCTCGTCCTCCCCATGCTCGCATCCCCTTTGTGCTTCCAGAGCCGAGCAGCTGTCTCGCTGCGGGATGCAGCCCATGGCTTGGGATAATTGTTTACACTCCGCGAATCCCGGCGAACCCATCCAGACCCCTCCGAGAACTCTCTCGGATGGTGATGATGCTGATGATAATGAAGCTGCAGATGATGCTGCTGATGTTGATGATGAGGACGACGACGATGATGATGCTGATGATGATGCTGATGCTGCTGATGATGATGCTGATGCTGCTGATGCTACTGATGATGATGAAGATGATGATGATGAGGACGATGCTGACGATGCTGATGATGATGGTGATGATGATGCTGATGGTGATGATGCTGATGCTGCAGATGATGATGCTGATGCTGATGCTGATGCTGCTGACGATGATGATGATGATGCTGATGCTATGAAGATGGCGGTTGTGCTGATGCTGATGATGGTGGTGGTGGGTGGTGGTGAAGATGTGATGTGATGATGATGACGACGCTGATGATGCTGCTGCTGATTATGATGCGGATGATAATGCTGAGGATGAGGATGCTGATTATGCTGATGATGCAGATGAACCTGCTGCTGCTGATGATGCTGATGATGCTGCTGCTGATGATGGTGATGATGATGGTGATGCTGATGATGATGACGATGATACTGATGATGCTGGTGATGGTGATGCTGATGCTGATGATGATGCCGATGATGATGATGGTGATGATGGTGATGCTGCTGCTGATGATGGTGATTATGATTCTGGTGATGCGGACGATGCTGATGATGCTGATGAAGCTGCTGCTGCTGCTGATGATGACGATGATGATGATGATGATGATGATGATGATGATGATGATGATGATGATGATAATGCTGCTGATGATGATGATGATGACGATCACGATGATGATGATGATGATGATGATGATGATGATGATGATGATGATGATGATGATGATGATGATGATGATGATGATGATGATGATGATGATGATGATGATGATGAGAGGATGATGATGATGATGATGATGATGATGATGATGGATGATGATGTGATGGATGTGATGATGAGGAGGAGGAGGAGGAGGAAGGAGGAGGAGGAGGATGAGGAGGAGGAGGAGGCGGATCAGGAGAAGGAGGAGGAGGAGAAGGAGGGGGACGGACGAGGAGGAGGCGGAGGAGGAGGAGGAGGAGGAGGAGAGGGAGGAGGAGGAGGGAGGAGGACGTGGAAGATGATAATGACGACGAGGAGGAGAGGGAGCAGAAGGTGGAGGCCACTCGGGGGTCTTGGGGACCTCGTGGGGGCCTCTGCGGGTATCTTGGGGGCCCGTGGCGCCGTCTTGGGTCTTTCTTGGCCCGTCTGGCGCCTTAGGAGACTATCTTGAAGTTCTCTCTGGGCCCTCTTGAGGCGATGTGGGGCTGTGTTGGAGATCGCTTGGGCCGTCTTGGGGCTCTCTTGGGGCTGTCTCTGGGGCCTCCCGGGCCGTCTTCGGGTCCTTTGGCAAGTTTTGGGCGACTCTGGGGCCGTCTTGGGGTTATCTCGGGGGCCTCTGCAGCCGTTCTGGGTTGTCGGGAACCCGAGGCGTGAACGCGAAACCGTGTCTAACGCTTTTGGGAAATTGACTGTTTTGGCCAATGTGGCCCTCCTGGAAGGCCAGAGCCCTCTTGGGCCAGAGCCCTCTTGGGCTGGATCGGGCAACTCTGGGGCCGCCTTGATGACATCTCGGGGCCGTCTTGGAGCCATCTTAGACCGTCTTGGGCCATCCTTTGCCGTCTTTGAGGTGTCATGGGACCGTCTTCGAGGCCACCTTGGCCAGCTTGGAGACCATCTTGGGCCATCCTGGCCGTCTTGTAGACCTAGGTTCCGCGCATGAGAGTTCTTTCTGGCGATGGGCGGCGGTTTCTGAGTGGGTCGCGGGTTGGGCTGGAGGCCACGGGGAGCTTTTGGGAAGAGCCTTAAATAGTCAAGCATGCCTCTGGCAAGCCACATGGGGCGGCGGATTGGAGAGACCCACGGCAAATCACCGCGCCCCCTACCTTTTGAAAGGTTTGGCCAACATCTGGGCAAACTATTTGACTACCACGTGTTAGTCCAGTCGTTGTGGAAACCGTTGGGCGAGCACTTGGGGGAGTAAGAGACGAGGAGGAGGAGGAGGAGGAGGAGGAGGAGGAGTAGGAGGAGGAGGATTGCGCTAGGATTGTGCTACTTAGGACTTACGCAGATGGAAAGCACCACGCAAACCGCCTCACGCCTTGCAAGCCGTACTTACATAGGCGTTCCTGGTGAATGGCCGCACTCCCATAACGAATCAGTCTACCCTTGGCCGTTCTCGTTCGGGATGGTGGATACCTCCTTCACAATACCGTCCACTTACACTGACCGTCAGAAAAGCTTGGCCTAGAACACGGCTGACACGCCTGACAGTCCTTGCTGCCACTGCCTGTCTTCCCCTTCTCGCACGAGTTGATGCCAGCGTTGTAGCTAAGATATTGGGCTCCAGCTACGCCCCCCACTTCTCGCACGAAACTTGCCCAGAGCTCTCGACTAAATTTGGCTCCAGCTTCACCCCCCGCTTCCCGCAAGAGGCTTCTCACAGAGCTCCCGCCAATGCTGGGCTCTAACTTCGCCCCCCACTTCTCGCAAGAGGTTGGCCCTGAGCTCTCGACACTAGTGGGCTCCAGCTTCGCCCCCCGCTTCTCGCAAGAGGCTTGCCACAGAGTGCCCGACAATATTGGGCTCCAGCTTCGCCCCCCGCTTCTCGCAAGGTGCTTCCGCTGACTCCCAGCCCTTCCGCACGCGAGCTGACCCCAGCGCTTAACTTGAAGATGTCTTCCGCTCCTGCACTTGACATTTTCTCGCAATGCCAATCCTGCTGCACTGCCTGCCCTTCTCTCGCATGCCAGCTCCTGCTGCCACTGCTTGCCTTCGCACCCGAAGTTGCTGATCCGCAGCTTGGTAGCTGATGACGTTACTAGTGCACTGCTCGCCTTTCCCCCTTACTGTCGTTCACTTGCCTGATCCCACGCTGTGCTTGATGGCATCGGCTCGTCCTTGGGAAAACGGCCTCTCTCCTCCCGCCCGGCTTCCAACGTCGCGTCGGATGTAGCTGACGGCGTCGGGCTCGTCCTTCACCTGGACACAGTGCCAGCGCCTGCTGCCACTGCCTGCCTTCTTGCTCGCACGGGCTGCTCCCAGCGTTGTTGCTGATCGTGGCCCACCCGCACTTTTCTCGCAGCGCCAGCGTCGGCTGCCACTGCTTGCCCCCTTTCTCCCCCGGGCTGCTCCCAGCGGTCCTGCTGATCGTGGCCCACCCGCAGTTTCTTCGCAGCGCCAGCGCCAACTGCCACTGCTTGCCTTCTCGCACGGCCTGAT
>CAUYUJ010011857.1:0-20652 GCA_963575745.1 Prorocentrum cordatum
TACTACTACTACTACGACTACTACTACTACTACTACTGCTACTACTACTACTACTATTTACTACTACTACTACTACTACTACTACTACTACTACTACTACTACTACTACTACTATTACTACTACTACTACTACTACTACTACTACTACTACTACTACTACTACTACTACTACTACTCCTACTCCTACTACTACTACTACTACTACTACTACTAATAATAGTAATAATAATAATAATAATTGTTGTTGTTATTACTCCCATTTATCTTAATAAGACTACTACTACTACCTACTCCTACTACTACTACTACTACTACTACTACTACTACTAATAATAGTAATAATAATAATAATAATTGTTGTTGTTATTACTCCCATTTATCTTAATAAGACTCATTATTGCTGTTGTTATTATTATTATTATTCTTGTTCTACCCCCCTGGTTTCCCCACCCCCTCGTGCGCGCACGTGCCTGTCGGGCCTGGCTCGCGACCCCCTCCTTCTCCCGGACGCCCCCCTCCGGGACGCCCCCCGAGGGAGAGAGCGAGGGCGCAGGAAGAGGGCGCAGGAAGCCCCCTGCGAGGGGGGCGGGGGGCTCCGGCGTCCTCCTCCTCCTCCTCCTCCTCCTCCTCCTTCCCCTCCTCCTCCTTCTCTCTGCTCGTCCTTCTCCTCCTCCTCCGCCTCCTCCTCCTTCTACTCCTCTTCCTCCCCCTCCTCCCCTCTTTCCTCCTCCTCCCCCTCCTGCTGCTGCTGCTCCTGCTGCTGCTCCTCCTCCTTCTCCTCCTCCTCCTCCTCCTCCTTCTCCTCCTCCTCCTGCTCAGACATGCTCGCGTCGTGAGTAAAACAGGGCGGGAGGTTTCTCGCGGTGTTCGGCCCCTGGGAGCCCTCGCCGGCTGTGGGGCGGAAGGCCCGTTGGTCGGGACGATCGGAATGGGTACGGAAAGAATGGGCACGATGCCCAACAGCAGTTCCTGTTCATTGTGAACCAGACTCGCTGTCCGCGCAGCCGCGGATGGTGTTCACTGAAGACATAGAGCCGCCTGCCCATAAGCGGCCGCTGTCGGTTTTGCACAGCATTTGTTGTTGCGCATTGTACCCATTTGTTCCGTACCCATTTTGGGCGTCCAAAGTTGAAGGCCATTCCAGCGGTCTGCGTTCAGAGCAACCTCTCGAGCAGCGGAGTGATGAGACTGTACTGGATGATCTGAGAAAGGTGGTCGGCTCGCTGCTGCAGCGCCGTGACGATTCCGATGCGGGCCGTTTCGCGTTCACGCTCTGGCTGTTGCCTTGCAGCAGCGAGGTGCTGCATGAGGGATAAGCTTCGGCCCGTGCGTTGCGTCTCCTTTCGGCCGAAGTCTACTCCGCCTCGGGATATAGGCGGACCGCTCTTCCCCGTACCCTGGTTGGAAGTGGAAGCGACTTGTGGGTCGGGTAGATTGGCTGTAGAAGCCGTGTCCTGGTGGACGTCCGCCGCATTAGCCAGACCGTCTGGGAGTCTAGGCTGTCGCCATGCTGTGTTGTCGTCGTCTTCGTCATGCACGTAGCTAGTGTGACCTCTTGGTGGAATAACATTGATTCGATCGCTGTCGTTCAAAGACGCTCCGAGCCCGAGTGGGGTCTCCTTCGGGTGAGGCTCCCCACGGGATCGTCGATACCGTCGAAGAAGTCAGGCCCTGGTCGGTCATGCGGTCGAGCGGGGTCATCCTGTGAACCTGGTGCCTCGTATCTTCCTTGCTCTATGGCGAGCTGGTTGAGTTGCATCCTGCTGAGTTCGGCCCTAGAGTAGTCCGCCCGTCGGTCTAGTAGTAAATCGCGACAGTGGTGGTGTATAAGACCGCCTCGGGTTTGTGTCGCCATTCAGCTGCATCGGTGAGACCTGGCTACAAAACGTGCAGGTGTGCTCCTGCAGTGGCGAGTTCGTCGGCATGACGCTTGAAGCCCTCAGCGATCGGTGTGGCGCGGCCTTCCTTTATGCCTTGCTCGCCGAGGTGGCTTTCGACTCTTTGGGCCTTGAACGTGTCTTGGTTTGGCTTGAAGAACCGCAGCGTGTCTTTTGCCAGACAGGTCCGCCTGGGACCTCACGCCTTGCGGCGGCTTCCCTTTGAGCCGGTCGCCGAATCCGTCGGCAAGGGCTTCGCTACCAACGGAATATGGACGGGCCTCTCCGCAGCAGCAACAAGGTGGAGCATGGCAAGGCAGGGGCCAAGTCATGCACCCCAGCGCAGTGGTTTGGCCGGTGGTCCAGCCGCTTGAGAAATTCGAAGCCCGCCCTGGCGAAGAGCGAGCAGGTCTGGTGCGTGCAGGCACCGTCGGTGGCGGCGTATACCCACCTGGCTCCAGCTTCGTCAGCTTGTTCCTCGAACTGATGGCCGTCAGGGCCCTTGGGAGGGGGCCGCGAGATGCGGTGGGGGCGTTGGTCAAGGAAGGTGTCCAGGAGGCCCGAGACTCCGGAGGATTCCTTATCTGCTCAGGGCCGAGTCCATATCCATGGCCGGTCCACAATGGAAGTCCGACTGGCATCCAGACCCTGGATTCCTTATCCAAGGTTTCCTTACGGGACCCAGGATGGCGCGGGATGGCGCGGAGTGCGCGCCAAGGCGGTCGGCGGCCCAGCGTGCTGCGGGACGGCAGTGGGCTAAGCGGTCCGCCGACAACGCCGTTCGGCGGCTGACGGGCGAGTTAGGGAGGACTCGGGCCCGTCTGGAGGCCGCGGAGCAGGCCTTGGGCGCGGTCATCGGTGATGACGAGGTGGCCCATAGGCTGCAGGCGATGCTCCCCGCGCTGCAGGCCACGCTGGGAGGGTGGACCCCATCCTGGCTCGAGCGCCTGCGCCGCAATGTCGCCCTCCATGCCGAGGCGCAGGGCATGGACATCGTGGCGGCCAGCGCGGCGGAGCTACGATCTGCGCAGCGGGGGCCCCGGCTGGAGCGGCGCGCGGCGGCCGATGGCGCGCTGAGGGCGGATGCGCCTCCCTTCGCCCCCCTCGGCCCCATCGGCGCTGGCGCGCCCGGCGGCGGCGTGCCCCACACGCCGCACAACGCCAACCAGCTGCTGGCGGACCTCATCGCCTACGCCGCCCCCATGCAGGAGGCGCTTCTCAGAGAGGGTTGCCAGCACGCGCAGACCGACGGCTTCGACACGGAGCTTGAGGCTGTCGGCGTCCAGGACGACCTGGACCAGCTGATGGCCGATTTGGTGGCGGAGCTCGGCGGCGAGGCCGGCTTCATGTACGCCGCCGCGGCGGAGCCCGGCCCTGGGACAGGTGGATTCAGCCCACCGCAGTCGCAGTCCCAGGGTCGCGGCGAGTTCGGGAAGCTCCACGACGCGGAGGAGGGCGCGCGGGCCCGCGGCGGGTTCGCCCAGGAGGCCGCCCAGAGCGGCGGCACCGCAGGCACCTCGGAGCCCATCGGGCTGGCCGAGGCTGCTGGTAGCGAGGCGCCTGGCGACGCGGAGCACGACGCGCTGCATGGCGATGCAGGTGGCGCTGCGCTGAGGCTCAGCGGCGGCACGCAGGCCCGTGGCGCGGCTGCCCAGGAGCCCGCCCCGAGGGGCGACGCAGCCAGTGTGGTTGCTGCAGAGGCCGTGGCTGAGCTGGACGCCTGCGCGGACCTCTCGGCGGAAGACCAACTGGAGCGCCACTCGGAACCGAGCCCGGCCGCGCCCGAGGAGGCCTCGGGCCAATGGCGGTCGGCATCGGACGAGCTCCGCGACGCGACGTCAGCCCTCCTGATGGACCTGGAGGCGCAGCTGGCGGCCGCGTGGGCGCGCGGGTAGCACCGGCCTGCCGCCCCCATTTTGCTCTGAATGCATGCATGAACCCCCTGCGCGCGCGCAGGGCCTACAGAGATAAAAAAAAAAATGCCTCCGCCGTAGGTTGTGGGAGCCCATCTTGTGCGAGTGTGGCTTGGAGGTCCACCCTAAACCCTAAGACACTAAGACCCTCAGAACTAAGAGCCTAGAACTATTCAGATCTTAAAAGCCCTTGTGCGCGGCCCTTGTGCGCGGCTAATTCCTAAACCTCCACCATCCCTATCACATAATACCATTCGGTGCACATCCTGCCATGGCGGCTAGCTTCAAAAACTCACGCCATTCCTGTCAAATAATACCATGCGGTGTACATTCCGCCCAGGCGGCGAATGCCTAAACTCGCACGATCCCGGTCAAATAATACCATGCGATACACATCCCGCCTTGGCGGCTAATTCCTAAACTCGCACGATCCTTGTCAAATAATACCATGCCGTGCACATCCCGCCCAGGCGGCTAATGCCTAAACTCCGCGATCCCTGTCAAATAATACCATGCGATGCACATCCCGCCATGGCGGCTAATTCCTAAACTCGCACGATCCCCGTCAAATAATACCACGCGGTGCACATCCCGCCATGGCGGCTAATTCCTAAATTCGCACGATCCTTGCCAAATAATACCATGCGGCGCAGCTCTTGCCATGGCGGCTAATTCCTAAACTCGCACGGTCCCTTTCAAATAATACCCTGCGGTGCACATCCCGCCATGGCGGCTAATTCCTGAACTCGCACGGTCCCTTTCAAATAATACCCTGCGGTGCGCATCCCGCCATGGCGGCTAATTCCTAAACTCGCACGATCCCTGTCAAGTAAGACCATGCCGTGCACAGTCCCCTTGGCGCGGTGCCGTCCTGCTCCAGGATTGCGCCCCGTGCGAGCGGGCAAGGGGTTCCCCGTAGGCCCTGCGCCGCAGGCGAGCGGGCAGGGAGCGGCATCGTAAAACATCTATAGTTCCAAAGCTACAGGCAATTTCGTAGTGGGGGCACGGCGGCGAATTTCCAAACCCGAACGCTGCGGCCATGCGCTGAACGCTGCCGACGGGCGACGGCGACGGACGACGACGATGATGAGTTCTGTATGTCTAGGGCCATGGGTGGGTGGGATACATCCAGGCTGCTCGTGGGCCCTAAATCCGAAACCCGGTGCTGCTTCTGGTTTCTCCGCGGGCCCCCGGCCGAGGGCCGCGCCCAGGCCTCGGAGGCGAGGCTGGGTCCGCGGGTGGTTAGTGCCCCTCCGTGGCAAGACTTCGGCTCCAGAGCCCTGGTGCGTTGCGAGGGCCCCCTGGCGGCGCCGGAGGGGGTCCTTCCAGCGCTGTTGTAGGCGCGTGCCGCTGTGCCAGCGCATCTTGTGTGAGCGGCTTCAGATATAGGCCAACCCATACAGCCAGACCTCGTGGTTTCAACGGTGAGGGTCTTCCTCCAGCAGCCCGCCGCGCCCAGGGTGCGGCGGGAGGTCGCTCCATTATTGGGCCGTGATCAGCGTTTTCAAGGCGGCCCTTTCTGACTCCCGGCGCGGGCATGTCCAGACCGTGTGTTGCTTGCTTTTTTGTTTTGGCTACGCAGTCTACACAACGGTGATGGGCAGGCCGCAATGCCCGCGAGGACTCTTCTGTGTTGTGTGTGATCGCCCGATCACCCCCACACAGGTAGCTGCGAAGCAGGCCGAGCTGCCAAGCCGTTCATTCGGCCGTGCTCGTTCTCCCGTAGCAACCAAGTGTCGGCAGAGTAGTCGGGACCCTGGTTGTCCGCGGCGACAGCACCCAGGTCGTGTCTGGTGGTGGATATACGCCGAAGGAAGGACCTTCATTGCGAGGCTCGGAGCGTGTGTGTGAACAGGCCGACCGGCAGGTGTAGACACGACAGGCGGATGCCCCAGACATCGTACATCGTGCCAAAGGATGGCCAATGCAATTCAATTTGGGCGATGGCTTGCCAGAATCTGCCCACGCGCCCCCCCTTCTTGGAAGGCTTGCGCTTGTCGCGCAGCTCTTCGGCTTTGATGCGGGAGGGGATGGGAGAGGGAGAGAGAGTGGAGGTGGAGTAGGGCGAGGGAGTGGAGAGGGTGCAAGGAGAGGAGAGGGATGGGAACTGAGCCCGGGGAGGGGGAGAAAGAGGCGGAACGGGGTTGGAAGGCAGGGCGCTTGGGAAAGAAGGCGAGGGGCGGGGGGCGGGGGGCGCTTGATCGGACTAGCGATCCAGCCGACGCGGTTCACCAGGACTAAGTGGGTCTCCGAGCGGGTCCCCAAGTGGGTCTCCGCGCAGATCCCCGAGTCGGCCAGGTGGGTCCTCAAGTGGGTCTACAGGTGGTTCACTCGGGGCTTGGATTCTTAGGTTGGCCTCCAACTGGGTCCTGCCCGCATTGGGGTGTCCGTGCCCCCTATTGTGGATCAGGCTCGAGCATTTTGAGGTTTCCTGTGCTCACAGGGGCGACGCTTGTGGCGGGCTCTCTAGAGCGCGGAGCTAGCGAGGCGCCTGGGTCGCTTTCGCGCGCATTACCCAGGGATGCCTCGCTGGGAACGGGAGCCAGGCAACATCGCCCGCCCAGCCTCAAAGGGAACCGGAATGGTGTCAAACGAGGAGGCGAACCCAGACATCCGATGTCTTGAGCTTCTCAATGCGGGGGCCCCAGAGATTTGGACCTTTCTCCCGGGCCGGCTCTTCATCCTGAGACGCTTTTGGCCGCCGGGGTCTGGCGAGGGCCCCAAGGGGCCCAAAACGCAGAGAGACCTCCGCCTCGAGCTTTTGGAAGTGGGAGGTCTGTGGAGGTGGCGCCGCTTTGGCCTCGGTAGGCTGACACCAAACTGCAGAAAGTCGGACGCGCAGAGGGGCGTATGGGGGAGGGAGGCGGAACGCTTCTTGGAAGCGCCCCTGCTTCTTGGAAGACGCGGGCCTTGTCTGTACAGTGAGCGGCTTGAGTAAGGAACACTTGCTTTTCAAAAGGGGCTCGGTCGTCCCTCAGGTTTGCATGCGTTATTTGCAGTTCCTTATGCGTTAGTTATTGTTTATCGTTCCTTATGCGTTATTCCTTGGGGTAAAAAGGGGCTTCGTTCCTTATTTATCGTTCCTTAGGTCAGGCCGATGACTGTAGATGCAAGGCTGGCGCCTTCTGAGCAGCAGCTTCCGAAGAGGCCGTGCCCCCTCTCCCCCTGGCCACCTGCGCGCGCCGCCAAGCAAGCGCACGCCTTGGGGAGACGCCGGACGATCGGCCGGCGTGTCCTGCCACCAATGGGCGGGCGGCATGCGAGGTGCCGGGCGGAGGCCGAGAGGCGCGCGGCCCCGGGGGCGCGTTCTCGAGCCCCGGAGCAAGCTTCACGGCAGGCATGGAAGGTCGCGCCCGAGCGGGCGAAAGCCGAGCAGGCATGTCACCCATCGGTCGTTGATAGTAGGGATTTTTGGGGAGTCCCAGATGCCGATCTACTTTCAGCGCCTTCCTGCTTCAATGATCGAGTGGCTGCACCTTTCCCGTCCTCGTTAGGGGGCGGGCGGACACCCAACCTACTTCCAACGCTTTCCTACTTCATGTTTCTACCTACTTCTTCCGACTGATGGGTATCTCCCCAGACATCCCGCGAGTTGTGGGTGTTCAGTCCTGGCGTGTTGTTTCTTAATGTCGGCCTGAGTGAAAAGGTTTGTTTCTCATGAGGTTCTTGTGAAGCTCGTGCTCCCAAACCCCAAACCTGGTGCAATGGCCGCCAGCTACCCCGCGAATAATACGCCAGGGGTTCGTTCCAGACGCGGCACTGTTCACTGCGATGGACGCGCAACTGACCACGACGTACAGATGTGGCTCGGCGTGCGACACGCGTGGTCGCGTGCAGGTAAGTCCAACGCAATCTAGTGCGAAGCAATCGCTACGGGCGGTGCTCACCTGTTTGGTGTGTGTGTGCGTGTGTGCACACTCGCGCTGCAGGTGCGGCCGCACGGCAGGAACGGCGCGTCCTGTTTTGCCGTGCTGGCGCAGGTCGCGCGCCCTCCTCGTCCTCCCCTCCCCAGTCATCCGCCGATATGCTTTTTTCCTTCCGCGGCCCAGAGGTCCCGACCCCTTCCCCGTGGCGTGGTTTTTCGCCCCGGATCCACTTTGTCATGGTCCCCGGGCCCGATGAGGGGCCCCAGAGGCCGACATCCCGGACAAGCCGCCGGATTGACAAAAACCATATCCTCGGGCCTCTGGGCCCTTCTCACGGAGGAGAGGGATGAGAACGGAGGATGGGCAACGAGAAGGGGGGATAGGCTTAGAGGGGCATGCATCGACCCCCAAGCGCCCATTGATCGCCGACATGGGGCCCGATAGCCCCAACCTGCGCAAAAACGTGCGGACTCACCATCGGGGCCCTATCGCCGATGCATCGGCGATGCACCACCGATTCCAGGGCGCTGTGTCTCCTCCTCTCATGCCAGTCCCCCCCCTATCGTTGCTCCTGCTTCTCACGGGGGAGAGGAGGAGGAGGAGGAGGAGGAGGAGGGGGAGGAGGAGGAGGAGGAGGAGAGGAGGAGGAGGAGGAGGAGGAGGAGGAGGAGGAGGAGGAGGAGGATGAGGAGGAGGAGGAAGGAGAGGAGGAGGAGGGAGGAGAGGGAGCACGTGGAGGAGGAGGGAGGACGAGGGTGGAGGAGGATGAGGAGGACGAGGGTAGGAGAGGGAGGGTGGAGTGGAGGAGGGGCCCCTCCCCTCAGGCGGCGAGGCTGCGGCGGCCGCCGCGCGGCGGCCGAGCGCCGGCGCCGCGGCGCGGCGGGGCCGAGCGAGGCGCGCGGGCGGCCGCCGCCGGCTGGTCTCTCGCGTCCCGGGTGTTGGAGGTGGGTAATGATGGCGGCGGTGGTGGTGGTGGTGAGGGTGGTGGTGGTGGTGGTGGTGGTGGTGGTGGTGGTGGTGGTGGTGATGGTGAGGGTGTTGGTGAGGGCGACGGCGATGGTGATGAGGACGGTGGGGATGATGGCGATTATGGTGGGGATGGGGGATGCTGCCGGTGATGGCTGCGAGGAAGGGGGAGGGCGATGGGCACTGATGATGGTGGCGAGGATGGTGATGGTGATGACGATGATGGTGGTGGTGGTGGTGATGCTGATGATGAGGAGGATGAGGAGAAGTAGGAGGTGAAGGAGGAGAAGGAGGAGGAGCAAAGGAATATTGAAAAACATGAGAGAAGGAAGAGGACGGAAGCAGAGGAGGAGGAGGAGGAAGAAGAAGAAGAAGACCAGAGTACACCCAAGAGTCACCAACGATGTTCCAATACATCCTCCCTCCAAGTTCCCTCTTCAGAGCCTGACGATGCAGGATCGTGCTAGAACGCCAGTCCTAGGACTTCAACACAGCAGATCAGCGTGATTGTCGCGTCTTGACAATCCGAGAGCGTGCCAGAAAACCATTTCTGGGACGCCAGCCAGACACAACTCATCCAAACTGATGTAAACTGTTAGGACGAACCTGCGCGGTGTTAAGACGAGAGCCATACTTTGAAAAGAAACCGCCCTCCATCTGTGAAGCTCCTGCAAGCTTCTAAGATGACGTTTGCGCGGCGCTCTGGGGAGAGCCACATGTTGAAAACGAGCCGCCCTCCATCCGCGAAGCTCCTGTAAACTTTCAAGACGAATTTGCGCGGCGCTTAAGGCTTAGGGGCGAGCCACATTTTGAAGACCACCCGCCTTCCATCTGCGAAGCTCTTGCAAATTTGTTAGAGGAGCTTGCGCGGCGCTTCTGGGGAGAGCCGCATTTTGAAAGCCACCCGCCATCCCTGCGTGACACTCTTGCAAACCTTCCAGACGAACATACGCTGGGCTCATGCGAGAGCTACATATTGAAGACCATCCGCCATCCATCAGTGAAGCTGTTGCACATGCCAAGCTTCAGCACCCGAAGTGACGAGGGCGCCTCCGGCGAAGCGCTCGGCACGCCCTGCCGCCCCGCCTCGGTGTGCGGCAGTGAGGGGTCATCTTCAAGCAGTGGCGAAGCGTCCCGGCTCGCCTATAGCCCTACCAAACAATGTTCTAAGAACCTTTTGCGGTTTCCACGAAATGTTTTTAGAACATTTCTGGTTGATCTTGTCTTGTTTTAACACATCGGGGCTTTGTTCTAAGAATATTGTTTTTGTTATTAGAACATGTTTGGGTTCTAAGAACATTTCGTGGTAGGACTACGGGAATGCCGGGACGGTCGGTCCCTGCTCAACATCTGTACGGCAGAGGAATGGAGGGACGACGGAAGGAAGAAGCCGCGAGGATGGAAGAAGGGACGATTGGGCTCCACCGTAGTCCAGTCTGGCATCGGAGGTGGGTGCGGGGAGGGGCGGCAGAGTCCCAGGCAGGCCGGCGTCGAGGACAGATCGCTCCAGGGTGTCCTGCAGCGCTCTTGGGGCGTCCTGGAGCGCTCGGGAACGTTGACGGCGGCCGATGCCAGAAGAAAACACATGAACGCTGGCTGGCGTCCTGAAACGGCCTCGGCGGCTGATGAACTTTCGGAGCTTCGCGCAGATTCGTTGGATCGGCGCTGGGCCCCCCCGGCGGCGCCTCCGGCGCCGCCCCTGGCGTGCTTCTCGCGCCAGGCAGGCGGGCCCAGCGCAGATCCAAGAGATCCGCGCGGACCCCCGAGAGTTCATGCTTGCAGACTCTGTCTCATTGCAGTTATTCGTTCTTGCACCGCTGGCTCTCCGAGATTCCCGCTTCGTCAACGTCCGAATTGTCCCTCTTGCCATGCCGTCGTCTCAAGGAGGAGGAGGAGGAGGAGGAGGAGGAGGAGGAGGAGGAGGAGGAGAAAGAGTAGAGGAGGAGGAGGGGAAGCGAGGGGTGGAGGGGACAACAATGAAGTAAGACTCGGATTGGGAAAAGTTGCCCGTGCTGGGGCGAGAGCGCCATGCTGAACGACTGGAGCAAAGCGCCGATCCGAAAATGAGGCCTACGCTGCAGCGGGAGCGTTATTTTGAAGCACCGAATGCAGTCGGTTCGCAAAGAACCGTAATATAACGACATGTTTAAACTCTTGTTTTGAACGAATCAACGCTGAGAGGGCGGGAGATCTTCCCGACAACTTTAGTGCAGGAGGGAAAATAGCATTCACATCGTGCACTTGTGCAGAGGAGGAGGAGAAGCAGGAGGAGAAGAAGGGAGAGGAGGAGGAGGAAGAGGAGGAGGAGGAGGATGAGGAGGAGAGGAGGAGGAGGAAGGAGAGGCGGAGCGAGGTAGGATGAAGGAGGAGGAGGAGGGGCGAGCGAGGAGGAGGAGGAGGAGGAGGAAGGAGGAGAGGAGGACGAGGAGGAGGATAGTGGAGGATCGTTGGGGAGGGGGGAGGAGGAGGAGGAGGAGAGGAGGAGAGGAGGAGAGAGGAGGAGGAGGAGGAGAGGAGGGAGGAGAGGAGAGGAGGAGGGGAGGAGGAGGAGAGGAGGGTGGAGGAGGAGGGAGGAGGAGGGAGGAGGAGGAGGAGGAGGAGGAGGAGAGGAGGAGGAGAGGAGGAGAGGAGGAGGAGGAGGAAGAGGTGAGGAGGGAGAGGAGGAGAGGAAGAGGAGAGAGAGGAGAGGAGGAGGAGGAGGAGGAGGAGGAGGAGGAGAGTAGGAGGAGAGAGGAGGAGGAGGAGGAGAGGAGAGGATGAGGAGGTAGGAGGAGGAGGAGGAGGAGGAGGAGGAGGAGGGGAGGAGGAGGAGGAAGGAGGAGGAGGTGAGGAGGAGGAGGAGGAGGAGGAGGAGGATGAGGAGGAGGAAGGAGGAGAAGAAGAAGAAGAGAAGAAGAAGAGGAGGAGGAGGGAGGGGAGGAGGAGGAGGAAGGGGAGGAGGAGGAGGAGGAGGAGGAGGAGGAGGAGGAGGAAGAAGAGGAGGAGGAGGAGGAGGAGGAGGAGGCGCGCAGGCCCGCCAGCGACGCGCAGGCTCGGCTTTTCATGTTTACGCTTCCCAGACGGGGTCGGAGCACCGTTGAGCGTCTGATTACAGTGGAGACCCATGCCAAGAAACACCCTGCTTGCCTCCAGGGTGCCCTGGGCTTCTTGGGTTTCGATGGTTTTGCGACGGAGGCGAGTTTCTTGTGGTCGGGCCCCTACTGTGCCGTCGAGCGTCTTATTCAGAAACCTCCTCCCGAGCATCTCGGCCAGCGCTCCTTACCCAACTTGCCTGGAAGCTGGACCAGTTGCTCGAGCGCTTTCGCCCCTCCAGCGTCAATAGCAGGCACTGGCCGAGGTTTCAAATCTGTTTGATCATGCCTTCGGTTGTAGATGGGATCAGAGGACCCCGCCGCCTCGCCGATGCATCGGCGATGCGGCTCGAGGTGGAGCCCGATGTTATCTACGCCGACGTCGCCAGTGCGTCGCGGGCGTCGCCGATGCATCGGCGATGCGTCGGCGACGCGGCGCCCTCCTCCGCCCCGGTCTAGTCGGACCCCGTCCGGGAGGCCCGTGTTCATCCCGAGTCCCCCTGTCAAAAAATAGTTTGGGGACGATTTGTTGACTATTTTGTGACCGTGTTTAAGCATTTTTTATTATTTTTCATTTGTCCTCGAAAATCCCCCCGTAGGGGCACCGGCCCGACTCCTCCCGAGGTATTTTTTGATTATTTGTTTGACCATGTTTGCATGTTTCTTTTGACTATTTTGCATTTTCCTTTGGAAATCCTCCCGTGGGGGGACCGGCCCGACTCCTCCCGAGGTATTTGTTCATTATTTGTTTGACCATGTTTGCATTTACTATTTTGCATTTTCCTTTGGAAATCCCCCCGTGGGGGGACCGGCCCGACTCCTCCCGAGGTATTTGTTGATTATTTGTTTGGCCATTTTTGATTTTTTTTTGACAATGTTCCATTTTTCCTCGAAAATCCTCCCGTGGGGGGACCGGCCCGACTCCTCCCGAGGTATTTTTTGATTATTTGTTTGGCCATTTTTGCTCATGTTTTTGACTCCTTTTCATTCTCCTCGAAAATCCCCCCGTGGGGGGACCGGCCCGACTCCTCCCGAGGCATTCTTTGGTCATTTGGTGGGCCATTTTTGCACATGTTTTTTTTTGTGTGACTATTTTGCATTTTCCCGCGAAAATCCCCCCGTGGGGGGACCGGCCCGACTCCTCCCGAGGCCTTGCCAGTCGGTCCCCGGGGCCCGGCGGGTGGGCCTCCGCGGAGGCCCACAGCGGCCGCGCAGACAGCCCGCCGCAGTGGTGCTCGTCGCGGCGCCCAGGCTGCGGCGAGGGGCCCTGCGGCGAGGGGCCCTCCTCCTCCTCCTCCTCCTCCTCCTCCTCCTCCTCCTCCTCCTCCTCCTCCTCCTCTCCCTCCTCCTCCTTCCTTCCTCCTCCTCATCCCTCCTCCTCCTCCTCCTCCTCCTCCTCCTTCCCCTCCCTCCTCCTCCTCCCTCCTCCTCCTCCTCCTCCTCCTCCTACCTCCTCCCTCCTCCTCCTCCTCCTCCCTCCTCCTCCCTCCTCCCCTCCTCCTCTCTCCTCCTCCTCCTCCTCCTCCTCCTCCTCCTCCTCCTCCTCCTCCTCCTCCTCCTCCTCCTCCTCCTCCTCCTCCTCCGCTCGGGCCGAACGAAAGGGCGGGATTGGGAAAGGGGGGTTACGAAATCTGCTGCATGCAGCTGGTTTCGGCCCCACCGAGGGGCCCATTCCTCGAGACGTGGGCCATGTCAAGCTGCGCGCGGAGACACTTTGGCCTATCGTGGTGTTCGGCGTCGTCGCCCTGCTGATCGCCTGTTTTGTGTTGGTTGCGTTTGTGCGGGGCTAGCTTTGGCGAGCCGTCACTAGTAGCTTAAGGCTTCGTTTGCCAGGAGCAAAAATCCTCGATACGTGGGCGCCTCCCGGCGGTGGGCGCCTCCCGGCGCCGGGAGGCGCCTGGAGAATCAGCTACGTGAGCCGATTCTCACCCCCCCCCCCCTTGCCATCCCCCCCTTTTGGCCCGGCCCGACCCGCGGAGCAGAGGCCAGCAGGGGCCGGACACCATCCGCCCTGTGCCACCCAAACAAGCTGAAAAAATGCGCGCGCCGAGAGGTCTTAACGTGTATGCACCGTGGCGGGCGCTCTCTGGCCGTGCCGCGCAGGAGGCGATCTTCTAGCAGACGGGTGCACCATGTGTTCGGGTCGGGCGCACGCCTGCGAGGAGGGCCCAGAGTACATCACCGAGCGCGTTCCACTACTCGCAAAGTGCCTGCTCGCAAACGTCCCAAAAACAGGTGCTTGCTTCGATGAAAAGTATCGTGGACCCCCTGCGGCGGATCCAGGCCATTTGCGAGCAGTTGCTTTGCGAGTAGTGGAACGCGCTCGTCTAGCATAGTATGGCTTTTTTTCAGAGCGTGAATTACCTACCCCGCTTTCGCTTCCAGGGAAAACCAACTCATACCACGCGCCTCCTCGTCAAGCGACCTGACCAGTACAGGCCGTAGTTTGGCATCGCTTGGTATCTCTTGGAAGCGAGGGTGGTCAAAAGCGAGGTAGGTTTGTTTTCCCCCTATTTCTGCGTCCCACCCGTTGTGACTGTTCCGCGGCGCGAGCACGTCTGGGCCGGCTTGGTTGCTCCTTCTCCGCTTGCCGCCCTCGTGGCGGGCGCGGCGGCGTGCCGGCGAGGCTCGGCGGGGAGGGAAGGGTGGGGTGGGAAGAGGAGGAGGAGGAGGAGGAGGAGGAGGAGGAGGAGGAGGAGGACGAGGAGAAGGAGGAAATAATGAGGATGATCAGTTTTTCGACTAGGCACGGTGCCTGCTGTCAGCAGCAGGAAGCAGAGGCCATACGGAGAGTTTCCGCATGGACAGCAGGCCGAGGCGACTCGGCCAGCCGCAGGACTGACGCAGGAAAAGGGCAGGCAGAACGACACAATATCATTTCCCAAGAAGGGAGGATGCCCCGTGTCAAACTGCGTATCCCCAGCGTCAATCCGACGATCCCGAATCTGAGCCGTCACACATCAATCGACTCGGGATCAGAACAGAACCTTGGGCGGAGGCCGACGAGGGCGCGAGCCCCTGCATCGCAGGGGTGGATGCACGAGGCGCCCCAGCACCAGAAGACAGAGCACGAGCAGATTCCTCGTCGGCCTCTTCGTCTTCCAAAATGGAGCCTGTGCCAGGGGCCAGGGCCTCGCACTCGAGAGAAGGCCCAGCCGCGAGGAGGAGGAAGACCAGTGCACACTCAAGACTCATCAGCGATGTTGAAATACACCCTCCCTCCGAGCTCCCTCCTCATGGGCCCCTACAAGGGCTCATTTCAACTGAGGGAAGTGCGCCGTTGGGGGACAACCGTCTGGAAATCTTGACGCGTGCCAGAACACCATTCCCAGGGTTTCAACGCCACGAGTCAACCTGAATGTTGCGTCTTGGCGATCCAGAATCTTGCTAGAGCACAAGTGCTGGGATTTCAACACCGCGAATCAGCGTAGCAATTGCGCCCAGACAGTGGTGACTCGCTCCAAAACGCCATTTCTGGAATGTTAACCATGAGAAGCCGTGAAACTCTTTCAATTGTTTAGGGCGAGTATGCGGGGTGCCAAGGCGAGAGCAACAGTTTGAAAACGAACCGCCCTCAGTCTGTGAAACTCCTGCGATGTTTCACCTCGAGTGTGTGCGGTGCCAAGGCGGGAGCCACAATTTGCAAACGAACCGCCCTGAATACATGAAACTCTTGCATTTGTTTGCGTCGAGTGTGCGCGGCGCTAGGGCAAGCGCCACATTTTGAAAACGACCCGCGAATTCGTGAAACTCTCGCAAAGGTTCCAGACGAATTGTCGCGACGCTAAGGCGGGAGCTACATCTTGAAAACGACTTGCCCTCCATCTGTGCAGGTGTTGTATTGTTTTAGCTTCAGGCTCATACATGGTATGGAAGCCTCAGGCGAAACGCCCGCGGGGTGCGACTGGGAGGAGTTATACACAAGGAAAAGACTTGGAGGAGGATAAGATAAGAAAGCGATGAACGCCACAGTCAGTGGGGAAATGAAGAAAAGACAAACGAGTTCATTGGAGGAGGAGGATGGCGGATGGGGAGGGCGCGCGCGACCCATCCCACCTGGGCACGCCTACCTGCCGAGTGAACTGTCGGCGAGGGAGGAGGAAGCGGAGGTAGGGGGATGGGGAGGGGGAGGGGGAGGAGGAGGAGGAGGCGGAGAGGAATGAGGAAGGAGGAAGAGGAGGAAGGGAAGGAGGAGTAGGGGGGAGGGTCAGGAAAAAAAGGGCGAGGAGGAGGGAGGAGGAGGAGGGAGGAAAAGGGAAGGAGGAGGAGGGGAGGAAGGGAAGGAGGAGGAGGAGAGGAGGGAGGAGGAGGAGAGGAGGAGAAGGAGCGGGAGAAGAGCGAGGAGGAGGAGAGGAGCAGGAGGGAGGAGGATTGAAGGAGGAGAGAAAGGTAAGAGGAGGAGGAGGAGCAAAGGAGGAGAGCGGGGAGAGCGAGGAGGAGGAGGAGTCAGGAGGAAGGGAGGAAGGGAGGGACGAGGAAAGGGTGAAGGAGAGGAGGAGGAGGAGGAGGAGGAGGAGGAGGAGGAGGAGTAGGTGGTGGAGGAGGGGGAGAACTGCCGGTGCATGGACCTTGCGATGGCGAACGCGATGGCAGCCTGTTAGCGCGAGGGGCCGCCTGGGAACGCGAGGGGTCGGCCTGCGCAGGTGATCGACGCCGAGCAGAGGGGCCCTGCGCCTGCGACGTGCCCGCCCCTGGGCTGGGCGGCGCGCTGGGCGTTCAGCCGGCCGCCGCGGGCGGCGCAGTTGCTGCCCCTCGGAGGTGGAGGGAGGAGGTGTTGGAGGAGTAGGAGGGAAGGGGATGGGGGAGAGAGGGGGACCGTTTACGCGCAGAGGGGGGCAGAGGGAGGGGGGTAGAGGGAGGGGGGCCTAGAATGTCAGATGACGCGCCAGCGCGCCAAGCTCGTCGTCCCCCGTCTCCCTCTCCCCCTCACCTTGGCGGCGCGCAGATGGGGGTATGGGGGAGGGAGGGACGCTTCTTAGGAGGCGCGGGCCTTGCCTGTAGATGTAAGGCCTGCGCGTTCTACGAAGCCGCCTCCTTCCAAGAAGCCTTCCCCCCTCCCCCCACACCCCCCTGCGCGCCGCCAAGGGGAGGGGGAGGGGTAGAGGGGGGATGACGAGCTAGGTGCGCTCGCGCGTCATCGGACATTTTACCCATCCCCCCCATCCCTTCCCATGGTGTTGATTTGTCATTATCCGCGGACGCGTGTCATAGCCGACATGCGACTACCACAGACAGACCATTTGGTGTTATGCGCAGTCGGCAGAGGAGCTGCGTGCACAGTTGAAGGTGGCGGGTGAGCAGGAGGATGCGCGGGAGGAGACGGATGAGGACGAACATGAGCAGCAGGAACGAAAGCGGAAGGACAGAGAGGAAAAGGAGGACCAGGGGAAGGCAGAGGCGGGGAAATGAGGGGGGGCGGCAGCAATGAAGAGAGACTCGAATTCCGAAAAGTGGCCCGCGCTTGGGCGAGACGATCAGCAGCAGCAGGAACTGGAGTGGAAGGAGCGGGAGGAACAGGAGGACCAGGGGAAGGTGGAGGAGGGCAAATAAGTTGGGGACCACAACGACGCACGACTCGGATCCATAAAAGTGGCCCGCGCTTGGGCGAGAGCGCCGTTCTGAACGACGAGAGCAAAGCGCCGATCCAACAATGAGGCCCACGCTGCAGCGGGAGATCCATTTTGAAATACCGCAGAACATCGGGTTGATAAACAAAAAAACATACGACAACACATGGAATGAATCCTGTGTTTGGTATAAAGAGGCGCGCGATGATGGCGTGACATCATCCTGGCAACTTCAGCGGAGGAGGGATAGTCGTATTCATATTGCTTACTTGTGGAGGGGGAGGAGGAGAAGGATGAGGAAGAGGATGCTGGTGATGCTGCTGATGATGACGATGCTGCTGCTGATGATGATGAGGATGATGATGATGCTGATGCTGATGCTGATGCTGATGGTGATGCTGATGCTGATGCTGATGCTGATGCTGATGATGATGATGATGATGATGATGATGATGATGATGATGATGATGATGATGATGATGATGATGGTGATACTGATGACGATGATGATTATGTTGACGATGCTGACTATCATGATGATGCTGCTGATGATGCTGATGATGAGGAGTGAGAGAGGAAACCACGATGATGCTGATGAGATGATGAGATGATGAGGAGGAGGGGAGGAGGAGGAGGAGGAGGAGGGGGAGGAGGAGATAGGAGGAGCAGGAGCAGGAGCAGGACCAGGAACAGGAGGTGCAGGAGGTGCAGGAGGAGGAGGAGGAGGAGGAGGAGGCGAGGAGGCGAAGAGGCGAGGAGGAGGAGGAGGAGGAGGAGGAGCAGGAGGAGGAGCGGAGGAACACGAGGAGAAAGAACACGAGGACCAGGAGGAGGAGGAGGAAAAGGAGGAGGAGGAGGAGGAGGAGGAGGAGAGGCCTGGAAAATGTGGAGTCGCTGTTTCGATCTTTCAGGCTGCTCCTCATCATTACCCTTACCATTACCAGTACCATTTCCATTACTATTACCATTACCATTACCATGGCCACTACCACTACAACTACCACTACCACTACCATTACCTTTACCATTCCCATTCCCAGTATCATTACCATTGCCATTGCCAGTGCCATTACAATTGCCATTGCCAGTCCATTCCCATTCCCATTCCCAATACCATTACCATTACCATTACCATTACCATTACCATTACCATTGCCATTACCATTGCCACTACCTTTACCTTTACCCTTACCCTTACACTTCCCATTTCCGCTACCACTACCACTACAATTTCCATTCCCATTCCCATCCCCATTCCCATTCCCATTCACATTACCATTACCATTACCATCACCTTCACATTTACCTTTACCTTTACCTTTACCTTTACCTTTACCATTACCGTTACCATTACCATTACCATTACCATGGCCATTCCAATTGAAATTGCCATTGTCATTGCCATTGCCATTATCATTACGATTACCGTTGCCATTGCCATTGTATTGCCATTGCCAGTCGCTACCCCGTTACCATTACCATTACCATTACCGTTACCATTGCCATGGCCATTGCCGTTGCCATTGCCATTACCATTCCCATTGCCATTGCCATTACCATTACCGTTGCCATTGCCATTGTCATTGCCATTGCCAGTCGCTACCCCGTTACCAGTGCCATTACCAGTACCATTACCATTACCACTGTCATTACCAGTATCATTCCCATTGCCATTGCCATTCCCATTACCACTACCACTACCATTTCCATTCCCGTTCCCATTCCCATTCCCACTACCTTTACCTTTACCATTACCATTGCCATGGCCATTACCGTTGCCATTGCCATGGCCATTGCCATTGCCATTGCCATTGCCAATCCCATTGCCATTGCCATTCCCATTACCGTTGCCATTGTCATTGCCAGTGCCATTGCCAGTCGCTACCCCGTTGCAATTACCATGACCGTTACCATTACCATTACCATTACCAGTACCATTACCATTACCTCTGTCATTACCATTACCATTACCATTACCATTGCCATTGCCATTGCCCTTAGCCACTACCATTACCATTGCCATTTCCATTACCATTACCATTTCCATTGCCATTACCACTGCCATTGCCATTACCATTACCTTTACCATTACCTTTACCATTACTTTTACCCTTACCCTTTTCCCTTTACCCTACAATGGCAATTGCGATTCCCATTTCCGTTACCACTACCACTACCATTTCCATTCCCGTTGCCATTCCCATTCACATTCCCATTTCCATTCCTATTCCCATTACCATTACCATTACCATTACCATTACCATTACCATTACCATTACCATTACCATTACCATTACCATTACCATTACCATTACCACTACACTTACCATTACCACTGCCATTGCCATTGCCAATCCCATTGCCATTGCCATTCCCATTACCGTTGCCATTGTCATTGCCAGTGCCATTGCCATTGTCATTGTCATTGCCATTGCCTGTCGCTACCCCGTTACCATTACCATTACCGTTACCATTACCAGTACCAGTACCATTACCTTACCTCTGTCGTTACCATTGCCATTGCCATTGCCATTGCCCTTAGCCGCTACCATTACCATTGCAATTACCATTACCATTGCCATTACCATTACCATTGCCATTACCATTACCATTACAGCTGCCATTACCATTACAAATGCCAGTCCCATTCCCATTCCCATCACCATTGCCATTACCGTTACCATTACCGTTACTGTTACCAGTACTATTACCATTGCCATTGCCATTACCATTACCACTACCACTACCATTTCCATTCCCGTTCCCGTTCCCATTCCCATTCCCATTACCATTACCTTTACCTTTACCATTACCATTGCCATGGCCATTACCATTGTCATTGCCATTGCCATTGTCATTGCCATTCCCATTGCCATTGCCATTGCCATTGCCATTGCCATTACCATTGCCGTTGCCATTGCCATTGTCATTGCCATTGTCAGTCGCTACCCCGTTACCATTACCATTATCGTTGCCATTACCAGTACCAGTACCGCTACCATTACCACTGTCATTACCATTACCATTGCCATTACCAGTGCCATTGCCATTGCCGTTCGAGGATTTCAATAGGAATCTTTCAGTGGATGGTTTCAGTAGGAATCCACATGTGGAGGATTTCAGTAGGAATCATTCAGTGGAGGGTTTCGATAGGAATCCTTCTGTCGAGGGTGTCACTATGAATCCTTATTGTTGGGGCGTTCAATAGGAATCCTTCTAGGGGGGAGGGCAGGCATTCCCTTTTTTTCGCCGCCGACCCCCCCCCCTCAAAAAAACATAACAAACGAAACACAAATCCGCGAATCTCAATTCCGTTTTTTTGGGGGGGAGGGGGACACCAGGAGAAACAAGAACAGAGAGTGAGGAGGAGGAGGAGGAGGAGGAGGAGGAGG
>CAUYUJ010011858.1:0-112500 GCA_963575745.1 Prorocentrum cordatum
TCCTCCCCTTCCGCCTCCGCCTCCGCCTCCGCGTCCTCCTCCTCCTCCTCCTCCTCCTCCTCCTCCTCCTCCTCCTCTGCAATTGAGCAATCTGAAAACTACTCTCCTCTCTCCCCTGGTGGCGTCTGGGAAATGGCTGGCCCCCCTCCGCGTGCTGGTTTTTCATTCACAGGATTTCCAAGACATCGCTTGGGCTTTTGTTCAAAATGCTGCTCTCGCTGAAGCGCTGGCCTCATTCTTGGGCTACCGCTCGTTCCGAATCGTGCTCCCACGACAGCGTTGGCCTCATTTCCGCGCTTCCGCTCGTTCCGAATCGTGCTCCCGCAAAAGCGCTGGCGTCATTATTTCCCGTGCCATGCCACGGCATGATTTTCGGTTCTTCCAAATAGGCCCCAAAATCTAATACATGGCCTCCCGAAGAAACCATCGGAAGTGATTCCACATTCGGTGTCGATTCGTAGATTTTTTGGCCGCAGAAGCCCCCCCCCTTTGGGGCGTCGCCACGCCATGCTATGTCATGCTACGCGTTAATTTTCAACACACTGCTATGCCATGAAATTCTATGCCATGCTCCGACTTCCGATTGTGCGAATAGAGAGGCGATCTACGCCATGGTAAGGGATGGGAGGGAGGGATAGGACGTCAGATATGACGCGAGCTCACCTTGCTTGTCCTCCTCCTCCTTCTCCGCCTTCTCCGCCTCTCCTCATCCTGATGCCGAGCAGCGGGGGTCAGGAAGGGGGGGGTGGTTGTGCGCCAATCTGCCTGGACCCCTTCTGAATCATGAAAAGAAATCACGGCGGAGGATTTTCTCGCTGCAATTTTCGGGCTCCAGAGGCCCTTGCAGGGCCTCGGTGCCGTCAACACACGGCCCAGGATGAGAAGCTGGTCTCGGGGGAATGGGTCGAGACCTCTGGGGGTCGGCGTCATGGACAAAAATCATGACGTCGGGGGTCTGGGCATCTCGGCGGCGAGCCCAGGGGGGCAAGCGAGGGGGAGCGGGCTTCCTCAGAGGCTGAGAGCGCCTCGGGCCTTCGAGGCCTTCCGGAAAGCCCCGCCGCCCTCTGAGAAAGCCTGCCCGGACCTCGCGTGCGGGCCTGGTACGGGTCGCTACTTTCGCGGATGGCCCCGCCCGGATCGCATCCGTACGACCACGTATCCGCGGGATCGCGCCCCCGAATCCACACCGCGAGGGCGCGAACACGTACATGTTCGCCGCTCGTGAGAGAGGGAGGGGTGGCGGAGGGAGGGGTGGCGAAGGGGAGGAGGGCCACCGAGCAAAAAAACAGAGACAGGAGGCCCCGCAAAACATGCCAATTTTGGGCTACGTCAGTCCTATGGTCGACCTCCTACTCGAAAAATCACTCCCGTGAAAGGTCACTCTGGTGTGTGTGTGTGTGTTGGACCCTCTCTCCTAAGCAGGTCCTGTGGGAAACCGGTTCTGGACCCCGAAGCCTTCCCTCAGGGCGAGTTCCTCATCTCAAATCGTTTTCTGACAGTCCGTGGGCCAGTGGAGGGCCCCGAGGACCCGCTTCGCTGGTGGCGATCTGGCGTGTATGCGGTCGGACCTAGGCCAGAAAAACATCCTGATGGGCCTGTCTTCCACCACCACCACCATAAGTTGAAAGGGGGAAGGAGGTGGAGGATGAGGAGGAAAAAAAGGAGGTGGCGGAGGAGGAGGATGCGGAGGAGGAGGCGGAGGAGGAGAGGGAGGAGGAGGAGGAGAAGGCGGAAGAGGAGGAGGACGAGGAGGAGGAGGACGAGGAGGAGAAGGAGGAAGAATAGGAGGAGGAGAGGACGAGGACCCCCTCCCCCTCCTACTTCTGGCGGTGGCGGTGGAAAACAAGCCCACCGCACCCGTCCAGAACCCGAGACCCTGCGCCTGCCAAAGCGCACAGAGCATCCGACGGGGGCCTTCCCCAGGACGCGCAGGAGCCCCCAAGCAGCACCAAGGACACCACGGTACCCCACTCCCCTGGCCGACCTCGATCTCGTACCTCGGTCCGACTGTCTAGCCGATCCTCTCCCCCCTTCGGACGCCCGGGTTATGGAAAAGACGGGTACACGGCCCAACAACAAGTGCTTCCCAACACCGACAGCGGCCGCTGGTGGGCAGGCGGCTGTTGCCTTCAGAGGACAACGTCCGCGGCGGCGCGGACGGCGAGTCCTGTTCACCATGTGCACGAACTGCTGTTGGGCATCAGACCCATTCTTTCCGTGCAGTAGAGGCCCGACCACAAGAGACCTTCCACAAGAAACCCAACCCTGAGACCACAGGACGTCCATCGACTTTTGGTGTGGCAACGTCCCGCTTCCCATTCCAAAACCATCGAAACCCAAGAGACCCAGGACACCCTGGAGGCACGCAGGGTGCTTCTTGGCATGGGCCCCCGCTGTACCCACTTCCATAGAGGCCTCCTAGATGGGGTCGGAGTAGATGGGGTCGAAGGATGGCGTCGCATCGATGATACATCGGCGATGTATCGGCGATGCACCGGCAATGCATCGCCGACGCCAGCGACGCATCGGCGACGTCGGCGTGGACATAAACGGGCTCAGCATCGAGCCGCATCGCCGATGCATCGGCGATGCGGCGCGATCCTCCGACCCCATCTACTCGGACCCCATCTAGGAGTCCTAGATTCCATCGTCACGATCCCCTGCTCGGGCCAGAAGCCCGGCGAAGCCGCCCCCGACGCGCCCCCTCGACGGCGGGGCGCCTCGGGCGGCGCCCCGGCGCGGCTGCGGGAGCGCGAGGCCGACCTGGTGATGCCGCCGCCGCCGCCGCGGGGGGGGGCGCGGCTCCCGCGGAGCGGCCGCGGGTGGCCGCCGGAGGCCCTCGGCGCCCTGGCGCCCAGAAGCAGGGGAGCGAAGAATGACACGGACGTGCAAACTCGGAGGTCCGTGCAAGCTTCTCGGATCGGCGCTGGACCCCCTGGCGGCGCCTCCGGCGCCGCCCCTGGCGCGCTCCGCGCGCCAGGGAGGGGGGTCCAGCGCCCTGTGCAAACTTCTCGGATCGGCGCTGGACCCCCTGGCGGCGCCTCCGGCGCCGCCTCTGGCGCGCTCCGCGCGCCAGGGAGGGGGGTCCAGCGCCGACCCGAGAAATCCGCGCGGACCTCCGAGTCTGTATGTTTGTGTCATTCCACAGTCCCCCCAAAAAAACACCAAGCAGGCAAACCGCTCGAGATATTCCCAACAGTCTCGGCGCGGACGGGCCCGCGAGATATAGCAGGAGCTCGACCACAGGAAGCCTCCACAGGAAACCCAGCCCTGAGACCCCAGGACGTCCATTGATTTCCAAGAAACCCATGGGTTTGCACTGTACTCCCTGGCGGCTCTCCTTTGGGGTGCTGAAGCCATTGCCTCGCTCGAGACATCCTCACAGAGTGTTCTGAAAACGCCGATATCCAAGCCACCAAACAGGCAAACCGCCGGCAGCGATCCTGGGCCCGGGAGGGACACATAGATGGGCACAACTTCCAGGTTTCTCCCATGTTCTATCTCCTGGATCTTCGCCTCCCCCCCACCGCTTCCAATACTTACCCATCTATTCTTGAATCGACGTTTCACTGTCTGTGCCTGTTTTCCCTCCTGATGATCCTGGGCCCTTCCCCCTCCCTCCTCCCTGGATCCCTCTCCCGTGCAAGAGGCTCCTCCTCGCCGCGCCACTGGGCGTGTCTGCCAGGAGGGGCACTGAACTTTCCGGCAATTTCAATCAAAAGCCCTAATAAGGACGCGCGGTAAGGACGCAAGACCCTTGGAAGCCGCAGTTGGGATTTCTGGGGCGGCGGACGACGAAAACCAAAAGGGTACCCTGACAAGCGGGCAAGCGAAAGAGGCCAAGGACGAGCCGCAAGAGCAAGGAAGAGCAAGGACGCAAGGGTACCCTGAGCAAAACCGCGCGTCCGTATTAGGGTTTTTGACTGTTGCACGGGTGGGGGGGCGGGTGGCTCACCTAAAAGTGGCAATCGTTGTGTGCTGCGTCCGTGTTCCGAGCTCCGTCTCCTCCTCGCCGCGCCACTGGGCGTGTCTGCCAGGAGGGGCACTGAACTTTCCGGCAATTTCAATCAAAAGCCCTAATAAGGACGCGCGGTAAGGACGCAAGACCCTTGGAAGCCGCAGTTGGGATTTCTGGGGCGGCGGACGACGAAAACCAAAAGGGTACCCTGACAAGCGGGCAAGCGAAAGAGGCCAAGGACGAGCCGCAAGAGCAAGGAAGAGCAAGGACGCAAGGGTACCCTGAGCAAAACCGCGCGTCCGTATTAGGGTTTTTGACTGTTGCACGGGTGGGGGGGCGGGTGGCTCACCTAAAAGTGGCAATCGTTGTGTGCTGCGTCCGTGTTCCGAGCTCCGTCTTCCCTGCTGCTTTCTCGCTGCTCCCTTTTCCCTCCCGCGACTCCGAGGCGGAGCAAGCACACTCTCTCCAAACCGCCCCCTCTTGTCTCCTTCGCGTCTTCAAGGAGGTGTGCCGACACGGCCCGTCCTCCATGCCTGCCTGAGGGAGGCCTCGTGACGCGACACCTGTTCTGTTGGAGCGTCTACTCGCGGTGGAACGGGACTATCTGAGCAGAAGCTCTGGGTACTTCAGCCAGCATTGCTTGGTAAGCTTGCGCAGGGGGGCAACAACAAAACATTCCGGATCTTCCTCCTCCTCCTCCTCCTCCTATTTCTCTTCTACTATCTACCAACGTGCCGCGAGCACTGAGCGGAGCCTACACCAGACCCTCACTTCTGAACATCGAATAATATTTGTGGTTTTCCAGACGAAGCGAAGATCAGGACAACATCGGACAAGGACAAATACTGGGCATTCGACATCCGACGATTCTGAACAACGTCTCGGGCGCCGCGGCCATTCCAGTTCGCTCTAGAACGCTTTGATCACGCTCCGGAACGCTCTGGGACGATCTGCCCAGGTGTAGCCCCGTCTGGGTAAGGGGGCCAGGCCCCCGATGTCTGCACTGTCTAGGGCGCTTCCAGACTTCGCCCGGGAGTCCGAGCTCCCACTCATAAATAAAGATCGCAAGACGACCCGAGGGGCGCCAACTGGAGCCACCTTGGCTGAGTACTTGGCCGCCCTTGGGGGCCCTCGGGGTCGCCCGAGGGCCCACAGCACACGATTGGCGATATCTATCGTGCGGTTTTGCTGGGACGGGAAGGATGCCATGGCAGGATTGGCTCAGGATGCGTTTCAGCTCAGTCTCTAGCGGCCCTCGTTTCTGCAGCCCGTATGGGACATGAAGATATCGGGGACATCCTGTAAATCTTGGAACGTAGTCTTTATCATGACCTCATGCTCCTCTGATCTGTTACCTTTTTCAGATGGCCAAAGAGGCCCCACAGATCGACCAAAAGCGGCCCCAGGGACTGGACTTTGGGTGACCCAAAAGTGGGTCAAAAAGGGTGGTGCAATAGATTTGGGGCAATTGTATTGCAAATGTATTGCGCCGGGGAAATGTATTAGATTGTATTGCAACTAATGTATTGCACGCGAAAATCTAGCAATACATTTGTGCCCTGGAATGTATTGCACGCCCCAAATGTATTACAACCCCACAAATCTATTGCACCAAATCTACTGTACCACCCCCTTGTCGCTGGACCCCCTTTTGGGTCAACCCAAGGGACTCACCCACGAGGCTTTGAAGACGGCAAGACATTCCAAAGGAGGGCCCAAAGAGCACGCGCCACCCCCAGATCGCCGAAACCTCCCCTACAAGATGGACCCAGGACCAACCCAAAGGCCCCCAGCGTGGAGGAAAACAAAAAGGCGCATAAACTATCGGAAATCCGCACGGATTTCTTGGTTCGGCGCTGGGAGCCTCCGACGCCGCCCCAGGCGCGCACCGCGCGCCAGGGAGGGGGGTCCGGCTCCGATCCAAGAGATCAGCGCGTCTCCGAAATTTCTGTTTCTGCAGATCTTCCCTCTTCCACAGAGGCACGCGAGAAACCTCCGAGAGGCCTCCAGGAGGCGCCAAGAAGGAAGAGTCGGGGATGGACAGACCCCCCTTTAGTAAAACGTGGTTTAGTGAAAACAACCTGAGGCCCAAACCTGGCGGCCGCAGGCCTGGAAAATAACGACCACGGCGCCCTCTCGAGAACCGAAAACGGACAATTCACTAATCGACGTTGGGGGTTCTGTCCACCTCCGAAAGAGAGCCTTCAGAGGTCCCCACCTCAGGAAGCCGCGGGGCTCCCGACCACGTTCCCAGTGCGCCTCGCGTCCACAGCTCGGCTGATCACAGTGCTGGGGTGGGACGAAGGCCCCTTGGTTTAAGTCGGGCCTGTCCCCCTACAGGGGGATTTTCGACGAAAAATAAAAAATACCCTGAAAATACCCCAAGAAGGTCAAAAAAAATAAAAAACATAGTCCCCAGACTATTTTTGGATTATTTTTTGATTTTTTGGTGGGTATTTTGATTTTTCGTCGAAAATCCCCCTGTAGGGGGACAGGCCCGACTTAACCCTTGATACGCCGCCCCCGTGGCCTGCTGGAGGGGTGCTTCTCTGGGGGCGCGCCCCGGGGGGGGCGCAGAGGGGGCGGGAGGCCTCTGGCCCTCCGAGGAGCCTCTCGGGCCGGGCGAAACGGGGGGGATATAGCAAAGGGGGGGTTTGAGAAGCAGCTCACGGAGCTGTGTTTCCCGGCGCCTCCCGGCGCAGGGAGGCGCCCATGCATCGAGGAATGGGCCCCTCGGTGGGGCCGAGAACAGCTGCATGCGGCGGATTTCGGACGCCTTCGGCCCAGCCCGCCAGTTCGCTGAGAGAGCAACGCCCAGTGGCCTTTTCCGCTCAAGATAGGTCCAAGAAGGTCTCCATGAGGGCGGTTGTCCGCATCGAGTCGGTTCGAGATCTTCAAAGTTGTCTTCACGTAGACTCAGGATGCCGCCAAGTGGGCCCAATATGGTCGCAAGACGGTCCTCCAGGAGGACCATGGAAGGCATAACTCGTTGATGTTCGTGAGATGTTTCAATACTGTTAGGGTTCTCGCCTTTTCGGTCTTCAGAGCGTCCCGGGCGGCCCAAGCAGCCCCCAGGGCTGGGCCAAGACGGCCCAAAGGACCCCCCGAGGACCTCAAGTCGACTCAAGAGAGCCCCTAAGACGGCCAAAGTAAGCACCAAGATGGCCCGAGCGAGCCCCAGGAGGACCCCAAGAAATTCCCAAGGCTTGAACAGAGCCCCAAGGGCCTCTCCCCTGTGATCTCCCAATGGTTCCCTGACAACTCGGGTAACACGCGGTCCACTAGCATTACCACGCTGACACCCGACCATCGGTTATCGACCATCTGTGTGGGTTCCTCGCGAAGGCGGGTGGGCGGCGATGACTCCCTGTATGCTTGTTCGATTCTGCCCTGCTGCTGCTGCTGCTGCTCCTCTTCTGCTCGCGGTCATGCTGCTGCTCCTGCTGTTGCTGCTCCCCAATCTCCGCATTCAGTTCTTCCGCCTGGCTTTGGACTTGTTGGTCCCAGGCCCGTACTTTTGAGGAACCAGCGATCCCCTATTCCCCTGGCTGACCTTCTTGGAGACAAGGGGACGGAAAGGTGGACAAGGGTGAGAAAGTGAGAAGGGAAATGGACAGCCGTGTCAGAATTTAGGGGGGGGCTTCACTGGCGGGGGAGGTGTGCCACTAAGGGCGTCATGTTGACTCCTTGGAACATCTCGATCGTGGCTGATGTCTCGCCTAGCTGTTCAAAATCTCCAGCACACCAGGAGGCATATGGCATGGCGAACGCGGAATGACTATCGTCCAACTTGCTTCGATGACCTGAAAACTGAACTCCCTGCCACCACACCTGCAACAACACATACAATCACACATATGGAACAAACGGCACCTTCAATATGAGTAAATGGGTATCAGGAATTGAGGACACGATTGCCCACAAAAAACGCGGCGAGTCCCCAACTTTCACTCAAAACATCCGCAAGCCACGCATACTGTCCAAAGAGTTTCTCTGAAACGCACAATGCACCAACGCCTTTGGGTACATCAATCGTGGGTCAGCATGCGACCTCCTTTATCTTCCCTTTCATTGTCGCTGCCCCTAGTGCACCCGAGGACCGCGACGAGGATGACGATGAACTCTCCGAGGAGCGCGACTTGCGCCGCCTGTTCTCCTCCAGGGATGGGCAAAGATGAAGGCAGCAAAAGGTGCCGATGGCGTGGAAAAATTAACTTCAGCGACCAGGGAGCGATCAGGCTGTGCCTTAGCAAGAAAAACGTATTGCAGCCAGGGTCCCGAATCTTCTTCACCACGAATGCCGCAAACATATGCGAAACCACAACCGTCCCGATCGCCCCACGACCGTCTTGAGTGATTCGCCAGAGAAACGCGGTTCCCAGCAAAATGCTGTATGATGATGATGATGGTAACGAATCGGTATCATCGCTCATACCTGCCATCGACAAATGATTTCGCGAGTATAGTAATCGGGCCAAGATGCGACGACGGCGACGTGTCTTGCGATATGCCACCGTCGGGGCCGCGATCGCAAATCCACCCCCGAAGGGGAATCAGCGTCGTGTTTCCCATGTCCCAACCTCCCAATCGACCGATCGCCCGCAGGGTATCCGACAACGCACCCAAGGACATTTCGACGAATGGGACTATCTCGCCTGTTCTTCCGGTGCACCGGAGCGGGCCGTCTCCTCAAAAACAGTGGGTTGCACGCGCGTGGTGATGATTTTCCCGCACGGGCTTGATTTGTTTGGCGCGCTGGGATAAGACCACAATGCCCCCCCCACGTATGAGAGAATGTACCCTGGTGGCATTCTCTAGCCTCTCCACCGGATGGGCATCAAAATGTTCCAACCGGAACGGGCCATCCGCTTGAACAAATCAATGTGTTCGATGCGTCCGCGAAGGACTTCGACATGCGAACTGGATCTTTTCCGGTTCGCCGGAAAATTCCCAAATTCCCCACGTGTGTGGATTTATACACTCCAAGGATTTTTAACAACTTCTACACCGTTTGGTCATTTGAAAGACCTGAACATGGCCCCCCGCCCCCTTCCGTTGGGCCTGCCCAGGCCAACGGCGCGCAGCATAACGCTGTACGGGGCCCCGTGCGCCTAACGGGAGGGGGGCCTATATCGACCCGCTCACACGTGGCGCTCCCGCGTCCCGGAATTGATGATGATGCTGATGCTGCTGATGATGATGATGATGATGATGATGATGATGATGATGATGCTGACGATGAAGATTCTCCCGCTCGCGCGCTAGCGAGCTGTCTCCGTGCGCGGCCGCGGCGTGCGCGCGCGGGGCGGCCCAAAATGGGCAGGCCCGTCCCGCGCGCTCAAGCCGGGGCGCCGCGCGTCAGACGGTGGAGTCCGTCTGGTCGCCGATGTCGGCGAGGCAGCGCCCGTCAGCCTTAGAATGGGAGAGGAGGGAGGGGGGCAGAGAAGCTGCGGAGACAGCAGGAGCTTGCTCACAGAGAATAGAAGAAACATTCTCCCGCTCGCGCGCTAGCGAGCTGTCTCCGTGCGCGGCCGCGGCGTGCGCGCGCGGGGCGGCCCAAAATGGGCAGGCCCGTCCCGCGCGCTCAAGCCGGGGCGCCGCGCGTCAGACGGTGGAGTCCGTCTGGTCGCCGATGTCGGCGAGGCAGCCATACCCGTGCTCAAGGACCTTGCGAAGTGACAAGGTTTTGGCGGGCGGCCGCAAGCAGGGCAGGCCAAGCGGCGGGGCCGACTTGGAGGAAAGAAGCGACGAGGCGGTCGCTGGCGGTGGCGAAGAACAAGATACGAGCCCGCGCGTGCTCGGGCAGCGCAGCAAGAACTGTCGAGGCGGCGGCGGCTTGCAGGTAGCGCTCGGCACTGGAAGCCTGACGCCAACGCCCACGCCAGAAGACGCGAGGGACGTCTTCCGTAGCGATATAGAAGTCTGTTGCGCCAGAGCCCCGCAGACAAGCGGGCGTCAGGTTGAGCCCCTGACCTGCTTTGGCAAGAGGGACGCCCAGAGCCAAAAGCAGATGATTCCACCGAGTACGGAAGCCGCTCGCACCGAAGGGGGCGAGAGGATCGGTGGAAGCCAACCTTCCAAACACTTGACTCAATATCTTCACCGTGCCCCGATCGGAGCAGCGAGCATGTTGCGTCGGGTACGTTCTTCTGGTCTTTGGAACAAGAATTGAAAGAAAAGCATCCCCTTCGACTTCGAGACGGTCGCATGGAAGCGACAGGTCACAGCGGCGTGACGCCAGCAGTTCGCCAGGCCTGAGGAACATCGTGAAGCCCATGAGCAGCAGCGCCGCCATCACAGGCCAGTCCCAGGCGAGACAGAGCCCGACCATGGCGCGCAGCAGCGCGCGTGGCAAGGGGGGACGGAGCTTTGGCGGCTCCGCAAGCTTCCATTGTTTCGCTACGTCCCAAGCTTCTGTCAGAAAGGCCTTCCAATGCGGATGGGCGCTTTGGATTCCCAAGATGGCATGGACCAAAATATAATGAGGGAAACCTGCATCATGAAGCCACACGCCGAAGGTCGCGAGGAAACGAGCGAGAAGTATCCCGCTTCGGTAAAGTGTGGCGGGTGGCACGCCAGTGTGTTCTGCCAACCACAGCTCGAAGGCATCAATCGATCTCGAGCGACGGTCGAGATACGCGGAGGTGAGGTGAGAATCGCGCACAAAGGGAGTGCGCGGAGGGCGAGCGGGCGCGGACGGCGCAGCCCGACTAAGCCCTTGGCCTGCGGTCGGCGCCGCGGCTCCCAGAGAGATGCAGAGGCCGCAGACGCACCACAGGATGAGCGCAGGGCGGCCAGGGCTTGGAGAGCTGATCACCGTGGCGGCCCTCCTGCGCCTGGACGCGTAGAAGGGCGGAACGAGGGCGTCCCGCCCGTCGGTCTCGAACCCCGACGCCTCCGCCAGCATCGCCCGCGCCGAGCTGAAGGACCCGCCCATGTTACGGTAGGTACGGCGAGCCCCTGCTTCGATCTCGGCTGGCAGAGCGTCCCCTCTCTCGAGGGTCGGCCAGTCAAAAGGCGGGCGCGGCTCGGCACGCGCAGCTGCGGCTGCTTCGGCAAGCTCGGAACGAGCTGCCGAGGACGTGAGGCCCGAATGATGTGGCACGGGCACCACCTCCGCGAAGGCGTCGAGGATCTCGGACGGAGGGGAATGGGATCCCCACAGCGCTGCTGGGATGGCGCCGTGACTGTCCTGCACGTGGTACAGAAGGTCGAAAAGGCAGGCCAGTTTGCCCGCGCGCCGCCGCTGCTCGATCTTTGAGCCGAGCCCGATGCCACGGATGGCGCCCGCCCCCATGGCCTGGAGGTCAGCATCCGCGGGGATCGCCTCGGGCTCGACGATGGCCACGTAAGGATGCAGCCACGAGGCCTCGTCAATCGGCTCGGCGCCGCCTGTCTGAAACAGGCGCTTGTAGGCGTGCAAGGCCCGCAGGAGGCAGTGCAGGTCATCCTTGCCCTCAGGCTCGGCGGCCCCTGCGGGTGCAAAAGTCCTCAGCCACGACGCCGCGCTCTGGAAAGCACCTTGCCAGGCGGGTCCCCACCTCACCACTGTGATCTTCTCACCGCCTAGGTTGAGGCGCCACGCTAGGGCGCTGGCGGCCCCTGGAGGCAAGGGCTGCTCAGCGGCCGCCGAGGCCGTGCGCCGCGCTGCGAAGGCTGCAGCCGCGGCGCTTCCAGCGTCACCGCTGTGAGAGCCGCTGAGAGGCAGCTCGGGCTCAGAAGCTCGACCAAGCGCGAAGCCGCTCGAAGACCCCCCTTTCTCGGCGGCACGCCCTCCTCCCTGCGGGGCCGCAACAGCATCGCTGGAAGAGCGCATGCCTACCGAAGTCGGAGGGGCCTGAGCAGCGGAGTCCGCGCGGGAGCTGGCTGGCCGCTGCGAAGTGGCGGGGCTCGGGCGACGCTTCGGAGCGACTCGAGGGGAGCGCACCACGCGACGCCCAGGCGACGCACGGGAACGCGACGCCGCACGCCCACCAGAGTGGTGACGGGGTGGCGATGGCGGCGGGGGGACGGGCCGCGGCGTCTCGGAGCCAGCACGCGTGCCGCGGCCCCGAGAGCGGCTGCGAGCCGCAGCGTGAGCGGCGGGCGGGGAGGCCTCCGCGCGGCGAGGGAAGGCCGCCTGCAAGCGGCGGAGGGCCTCAGGGTTAAGGCCCGCCACGACGCGCTCGAGGTCCACCGAGGAGTCAGTGAGGGCACTCAAAACGACGTCCTCGAGCTCCGTCGGTGAGTCCTCCTCGCACGCGGGCTCCGCTCTCGAGCGGCTGCGGGCGCTCGCTGGAGGAGACCCCTCAGGAGTGTGCGGGCCTTCCGATGCCTCCCCCGCCGGCGGCCCCGACGGCTCCTCAGGCGCGCTCGAGACGTCGATGGGAGGCGAGGAGCAGCCTCCCGAGGGGGAAGTGTGATCAGTCCCGTACGGGTTCGGAGACCGCGTACGGCTGCGGGCAGGGCTGCGGCTCCGCGGTGGAGGGCCCACTCCCGCGGCGGAGCTGGGGCGTGCCGCGCCTGCCCAGCGACGCGCATTAGCAGTGCGACGCGCCCTGCGGCCCGGCGTCGTGGCGGCTCCCTCTTCAGGGGCGGGTAGCGCCGCCGTCGAAGCTCGCCGCTGCTTCTTGGCGCGCTTGTTGCGCGCGGCGCCCGTGCGCGAGGCGGAGTGTGGCGCGTGATCACCGCGATTGGGCTGGTCCTCGACAGCCTCGTCCCGCGGGCCCAGGCGGGCGCGGACCGCGCGCCCCTCGCGACGGCTGAAGCTGGACGCTGGGTCGTCGGCAGGCCTCGCCAAGGTGCGCGGGTCCTCAGCTTCCACCTCGGCCAGAGAGCGCCCAGTAGACGACGCGGGGGCGTCCCCAGCACGAGCGGCGCGATCCGCGTTGGCGAGGCCCGTCGAGACCTCAGCGTTGTGCAGGACGGCGCGCAGAGTTTTGCGCCAATCCCGACCCAGCTGGACGGGAGCCGTACGCGGCAAGCCCGCGGCCTCACGACTGGCGGCCTCGCGCAAGCGACGGAAGTAGGCGCGGTCGGCCATCCCTTCCGCGAGCTCAGCACGAGCGACGGCACGCTCGCCTTCGCCGCGTGCTGGAGCCTGCACCGTGCGCCTGGTGGCGTCGGCACGCGCGGTGCGGAGTGCGTCGAGCTCCACGCGGCCGCGCGACACGGCGGAGGCGAGGATGGCATCAGACTCAGCCGCCCGCGTCGCGAGGGCAGACGAAACCCTGCTTGGGAGAGGCGCACCCGAGGCGGGGAGGGCAGCCCGAGGGGCCAGCTCGGCACTCGCCAGGGCGACCCGCGAAGAGACCGCTTCCTCGAGCGCCTGAAGGGCCATGGCCGACCCAGGAGCCAGCTTGCCCTTGCGGGCGCCCTTCCCTGCCGCTTTTGCCTGGGCGAAGGCGCGAGCGGCAGGACCGTCACCGCCCGTGCTAGGAGCGGCGGGCGGCGCGGCGGCCTGCGAGAGGGCCTGGAGCAGCACTGACTTGGCGTCGCAGAGCTGCTTCCACATGAGCGCGCGGGCTGCTCGCTCGTCGGCCCCCAAGTGTGCAGGAGTCCTGTCTGGATGGTAGACCAGGGACTGGCGCCTGAAGGCGGCCTCAATGGTGCTGCGCGAGGCCCCGTCCACGACGCCAAGCAGCTGGCGAGAGGCGCTCACCCTGGCCGCTCGCTGGAAGACGCGGGGGGTAGCAGCCGTGGCCCCCTTTGGCGCTTCCCGCGAGCCGACACGCGACGAGCCCCCCCCGATCGCAGGCGGAGGGGCCGCCGCGGCCTTGGAGCGGAGGGCCAGGGGCGGCGCACGCTTGGCGGCGGGGGGAGCCGAACCAGCGCTGGCAGCGACAGGGTCGGGGCCGTGCGAGCCGCCCGCCGAGGACGCAGACGCTTTGGGCGTGGCGTCTGCTGTGGATGTGAGACGCCGGTCGCAGTCAGCGAAGAGCGCGTTGCGAGGCCCGCGACGCTCTCCGCTGGCGAGAGCAGCTTCGCTGACGCTCTCGGCGGCGCCCGAGGGGTCGAGGGCTTCGCCCTGGGCGCCGTCGCCGGCGGCGTCGGCGGCCATGCCCGCACCCACCGGGAGGGGGGGGGCGGCCGCCCAACGGTGGCTGAGCAACCCCTCGGGGCCTCGAGCCACAAGCTGCGCAACAAATCGGCCCCAGAGACAGGTAGGGAATGGCGAGCGAGAGTCGGCGTACGCGATGCAATCAAAGCGAGTAAATTCTCCTCTCTCGGCTTCCACTAACCAGGCGGGAGGGTCACGGGACGGGGGCCTCACCGCGCGGTTGCGCGTGGGATCGTCGGCCCTATGCACGTCCGTGGGCACGTACATGCCTCCCATATATAAACCTCCTCCTATCACATAGGGCAAAGTGGTCGAGAGAACATGAGATAGACCAGGAGAGCTGCTGCGCCCGTGCGCGGTCGCGCCCAAAGCCACTTTTGAATCCAGGAGAACGGGGATCCGAGAGTCAGGGAGGCGAACACAGCAGTATTTGCACAGACTCTTATACACTGTTGTCTCAAGGATGTTGATGTGACGAGGCATGCGGAACTCCCATTTGTACGCGAGCCGAAAGCGCAGCGCCTCTGATAGCTCGGTGACCCAACGCGGCGCGACGGGGGGCTCAATAGAAGGGAGCCCCAGGTCGTGATGCAGTTGGGTGAGCTCAGGGCCCAAGGGCACGCCGCGGCTGAGCACGGCGAGGAGGCTCCGATTGTGCAGAATCGTGTGCCACCCCCCGTGCTCCGATCTGCGCCACAGCTCGGCAGAGAGCTGCGGGCTGATAGGAGCGCGGACAACGCCCCCCCAGCCGAGAGACGCGTCCGTACCGAACAACTCGGGGCAAGGCTGCGCCCGAAGGTCGGTTATAGCCGTAAAGGCTAAGAAGGTGCAGGCCAGGAGCTCGTCGCGAACATAAGGGGGCAGGTCGTATTCGATGCCGTCCTCGGTTGCCAGGCGCGACAAGAAGTTGTAGACGTGCGTAAAGATGGCGAGCATCGGGCGGCGATAGAGGAAGACCTGGACCCAGCAGCCCACCAGAGAGGCTAGCAGGGAGCGGGTGGTGATCCCGAGGTAGATTTGGATCAGGGTCAGCCTGCACAGGGCCACCGTCCGCACAAGAGGAGCGCAGACGATGCCTATGCGCCCCTCCACCTCGGCGCCCACCACCACCTTGTGCGTTTCGCCGCGCGCGCGCTTGCCTGGATGCTGTATCAGGCCCACGCGCGGGTAACCCGCATCACAGGCGGCAAAGACCTCACGATCACGGCGACACGGGTCGTCGGGGCGAGGAGCGGAGCCACGCCACGAGAGCTTCTGAAAACCTGTATGGTCATCAATATTCAGCATCTCGACAAACGGGCCCCGCGGGAAGGGCGAGCGGTGGACAACCTGCTCGTGAGGCCGCAAAGCCCCGAAGCTGTGCAAGACGCCTTCATGCGCAGAGTTGGCAATCTCCACAGCCATGTTGTCGCCCATCGCCAGAGCATTGAGGCAGGGCGCGACATCCACACCTTCCAGCTCGGGGCGCCAGGCTCGAAAGGCCTTGAAACGCGAGGATGGCAGGCGAACGCGCAGGGCGTTACGTCTGGCGCGCGCGGGGGGGACGCGGAAAGTATAGTAAAACTCCCGTAGGTCGTCACAAGAAACTGCCAGCCACTCCCCAGGTGCCAGCCCCAAACGGCACAGCAGGAAACCTTGGCCAAGGCGCTGGGTGCTGGACGAAATTGAAGCACAGCGGCTGTTCACGACCGTGGGGTTCAGGATCAGCCTGTCGTAATCGCTGTCCTTCGGTACCCTGAAAGCTCCACAGGCTTCATCCCAGGCGAGGTCCGAAGCAGGAGTCAGGTACAGGGCGCCGCAGGCATCCCACTTCTGGAGTAGGGCCCACAGCTCGGCGCGGTCCATATGGACGCGCGCACCCTTCTGGCCAGCAGGCCACTCTGATGCCGGTAGCCGCATAACCTCAGGATCGATGAAAGCTTCGCGGACTCGAGCGTCAGAGAGGAAGGGAACGGGATCAAACTCTGGCGAATAATCCCACTTGATGCGAGACGCCCTGACTTTCAAATCGAAGGGCTCGGCCTGGGTGGAGTCCCAAGCCGCCGCAGTCGCCAACGACCCAGGCACAGGAGGAGCGCCGGTCGGGCAGTGCCGCATGGGGGCGGGTACGGAAGAAGAGGAGGTGAAAGAGGCCTCCAAAGCTGCAACATGGGTGGCCAGGCCATGGAGCGAGACCTCAGTGGAGTCGAACTTGGCGAAGGCTCGACCTAAGTCGCTCTTGCCGCCACGGGCGAGGCGAACTGCGATCCGACACAACCGTTCGATACGGGTGCGGACGCCCTCCTGGCAGGGCGAGACCGTGGCGCGGACGCGAGCCTCGGCGGGAGCGAGGCTGGGGTGACCCAAGGTGAGCCAGTTCAACGCAATAACCGAATACTGCGCGAGCGTCCGCGCCGCGCGCCGCAGTCTCCAGCGCTCCCTGCGCCTCGCCGACAAGCCGTCAGGCGGGGGACCAAGAGGTGGAGCAGGCGGGCACGGCCAAGGATCGCGGGGAGGCGGCCCCAAAAGGTACGGGCCGTCCCTGTCCATTGCACGCATAGATGAGCGGGAGAAAGATCCAAGAGAACATCGAGCACCCATCCCAACCTGGGACAGCGCTGCTGCCCAGTGGGTGATATCAATGTTCGCGCCTGGGAACAGGCGCAGCAAGGCAGACAAGTCAGCGACGAATGGCGCGACTTTGGCAAGAGCAGCAGGGGTGCTTGAAGGAGAACAGGCACCAGCAGGGACACCAACCTCAGGGGCTGCAGGCCCCCTGGAGGGCGCGCTCGACTGAGGCAAGCGTCGGCCAAAATGGCCGAAGGGATCCGAGAAGCGGTTCGGAGCAGAGCGAAGGGCGTGGTGGCGGAACGTACTCCTCCCTGCGGGGCCGCAACAGCATCGCTGGAAGAGCGCATTCCTACCCTCACGCCCTCGCTGTGCCCAAACGCGCCTAGCAACCGCAACAGCGTCGGTGCAGTCTGTGTGCGGCGGCGTACCCCGGCCCCGCGAAGGCCCACCCTTCCAGGAGGCGGGCGCCAAAGGCGCCTTCAGTCCTTCTTGGGCACCGCCTTCGGTGCCTTGGAAGCACCCTGGGACTTGAAGGGCTGCTTCGAAACCTTGGGCTGCTTGGGCTGGTGAGGTGGATGCTTGGGGAGCGCGACGGCGCGCTCGGCGTCGAGACGCGCCCGAAATGCTTGCAGCTCCTTCACGTATTCGCCCTGCGCCGACAGCCAGCGAGGATCCACCAGGGGTGAAAACGGGGTCTGGGCCTCGCGCTCCGTGTGACGACTGGTCACGCGACACGGGGGAGGCTCCAGTCCCGTGAGGAACCAGGCGGCTTCGAGATAGCCGCGGTCCCCCGCCAGCTGGTCGATGAACATGCACTGACACGTCAGAAGAGTCTGGACTCTCTCGGGGTTTCCCTCCTCGCAGGCCCGCCACAGCTCGGCGCTGAGGAAGGCGAAATGCGTCAACAACTCGTGCGTCGTCGGCTGAGCCCCCAAAGGACTGTGCTCCCGAAAGTACTGATGCATGGCCATGGGGGTCACGGCGCTGACTTCCACGCCCAGAACGCGGGCCAAATTCTCCTTCATCAGCCCCCGCACGTCGGGGCCGTGCTGTATCAGCGCTTGCTGCCACTCGCGCCTCCGAGCAATGCCCCCCATCTGAGCCGATGCGGGCGCGGGGTCGCCCGAACTCGCGGGCGGAGATTGAGCTGAGTCGCTCAGGGTCCCCAGCAGCGGATGGACGGTTGGGCGATGGCCCCGCCCCTGCTGCAGAAGGAGGGACTGGTGCAGGCACTGTAGCATGAGGCTGAGGTCCGTCGGATTGGCCGCATGGGGCGGCTCTGACCCGTCGGCGCCGCCCACCTCGGCAAAGCCGTCGGCCGCAGCGGGATGGGCTAGCCCAGGTGGCGGCGGGGGACCCATCGTTCCGAAACCGGACGAAGGGGCCCGAGGGACAGCAAGAGAGCGCGCCTTTTCCCACGCCGAGACCAGCGCGGAGGTCGGACCCTTGGGACGCGCGGAGACCCGCTGTGGAGCCACGGGCGCGTGGGACAGGGCGGCCTCGATCCCCGCAGGATCCAGCCCGAGGCGCACCGCTTCGTCGCTGAAAAGCTGAGGCACCTCGGGCCGATCGCTCCGAGCAGCCGGAGCGAAGCCCAGCGGCTCGGGTCGGCCGACCATCGTGGAGGCCGCGTGGGCTGCAAGCAAAGCGCGCATTTCGGCAGCTACTTCGGCACGAGTCATAGGAGCCCCGTCGTCCAGAGCCGCCGCAGGGGCACCAGGAGCGATCGGAGCGGGACCCGCGACCCGTGGCGGCGCGGCTGTGGCCGCGCGCTTCGCGGGCGGGCCGCGCGGCGCTCCAGCGTCCGCGGGAGATCGCGCACTTGGGGCCGTGCGTTCGGCTTCCTCGTCGGCCGCGAACCCTTCGGGCTCCTCCATCTCGTCGGCAGAGTGATAGGGAGTAGCCCGATCGGCCCCTGGGAGCGGCTCTTCCCCTGCGGTAGGCGGGGCGCCGTGCAAGCGTGCGTAACCCTCGCGAAGCACCCGAACCCCTGAAGGATGAGGCCAATAGACGCGGCCCCGCACCTCGGCGAAGGGAACGATGGCTGCGTCCTCGCCGACCTCTAGAGGGTGAAGCGACTCGAGCTCGAGCTCTGCAACCTCGATATCCACGACGAGGACGGATGCAGTAGTGGCGAGCGGCCGCGATGCGGCCCCCTGGAGCTGGACGTCCACTAGCTGGAAAGGGCCTATCATCCCAGCAAAACCCCCCGCCTCGGCAGCCTCGAGCTCCGCCGTAGGGCGAAAGGCGCCAGGCAGGGCCAGAAGGATGCCCCCTTCTCGAGACGCGAGGGGGATAGCTGCCCAGCTGGTGTCGCCGTCGTCTAAACGCCATCGTGCGTAGCCGCGAGCCGTGGGAGCCGCGAATGGGTAGAGCTCGGGCCATAGAGGCCCTCCGCCGACTGGTGGCAGCTCGGCCATCAATGGGTGCTGCCGTGGGAGCTGCTCCCCGAATGCTGGGCGTCTGCCCGCTCGAGCGCTCGAGGCCGAGGCGGAACCCCGTAAGCCAGCGCTCGCGCCGCACGGCGGTCCTGCCCAAGGGAGGCAGGCACCGCTCCGCGCGGCCAGACGGAGGCCCTGAGTCTCCGCCACACGTGCGGGCCCAGCAGCCCGAAGCAGCAGCCTGCGCAGGCGCTGCACGCGGCCGTCACCCAAAGGAGGGCGACGACCGTGCTGAGCAGCCAGGGAGAGACCCCGCCGCTCAGATCCACCGCCAGCCCGAGGCAGACGGTGGGGCAGGCGGAACCCGCCGAAGGGAGGGGACAGTAAGCCCCCTCACCCTCGGACGAGTCCGCCTGCTGGATGGACCAGGCCGGCGCAGGAGGCCCTGGGTCCTGAAGCACAGAGAGGGGGGCGGACACGAGCCGCTCGTAGAGCGCGGCCCGCAGCCCCCTGAAGAAGATCTCCCCAGCGCCTCCGAGAGCTGCTTGTGCGAGCGCCTGCATAAGGCGTCCGCACGCGCGGCCGACGGGGGGGCACTTGGGCAGAGAAGCTGCGGAGACAGCAGGAGCTTGCTCACAGAGAATAGAAGAAGCATCAATGAGGATGAGGAGAATTTCGCAGCACTGCTGTAGTATGTCAGTGACGGGTATCTCTGACGTGTCTTCAACATTCCGTTAAGCTGCATATCAATGGATACAGGAGGGCAAGAGACGAGGAGGGACGACGACGACGAACTCTCTGTTCTGCGCGCTCAATGGCGGGCCCGCAGTGCCCGCGGTGCCCGTGCCTCGATGTCCCGAGTACGCGCCGGCGGCGGTCGGCGGCAGGGGGCGGGGGGGGAGGCGAGAATTAACAATTCCCCCCGCCCCCTGGAGATCCACGGGCTCCTGGCACCCCCCGAAGCACGTCGCCCCCCCCCCCCCCCTGGCGCCAACCCCGAACATCTTTTACAACGTCAGGGGACAGGGCGCCGACACTACCGTTGGATCTCCCGCTGGGGGGGAGGGCCGAAACGGACCGACGTATCCCCCGAATAAACCCTTGGTATCAAAGGCGAACGTAGAAGTTTAGGCACAAAGATTTTGCCCCGTGCTTGCAGAGCATGTAGTGCGGCCCGCTTTGGGACGTCGCCAGCAGTGTTCTCTTCCTCCTGCGATTGAAATAGTGCTCGTAATCATCGGCAGTCCACTGCTGCCACTTGTCTGTAGTCTCGCTGAAGACATATTCGTCTCCATTATCTGCATCATCGTGATCTCCGAGATTCCACTTATCCGAGATTCCACTTGCTCGCGTGGTAGATGTGCTGGGTCGCGCGGCTGCTCGACGCGCGGCTCTCTGGCCATGGTCCATCTTGTCCGTGGAGCGCCCGGGGCTGCCGCTGCCTCGGCACGCTCTCTGTGCGGAAGCCTGCCTGGGGCCAAAAAGGCATCTGCCCGCGGCCCCTGCTGGACTGCCCCGCCGGGGCCTCGGCGGCGGCGCGGGCAGATCACCGCGCCGAGGGGGCAGCCCTTGCGCGCCGCCGCGGAGGGGGCGGTCATCGGCGGCCGCGGCCAGGCCATCGCGCAGCGGCGGCGCGGGAGGAAATGGAGCAGTCGTGGAAGCCCCGACTGAGCCGGCGCCCCGATCACCCTGACCATCCACATCCATGGTCGTCCAAGGGTTTGCCCCGGGGGCGCCGCCAGCTGAGCCTGTGGCATCCTCATCTCCATTGGCAGTAGTGGGAACTCTTCTGTCGGTGCAGGCCGAGGCTGCGCTCCGCCTTTGGCCGCGACGCCTTGCGTCGGATCGTCTGCGGATGCACGGGCGTCGGCTGAGCCGATATCGGGACATGCATTATTCGCGCATGCGCGTTGTACTCCGATGGCCACTGCGGCGTTAAGCCGACCGTGTTCGGCTCCCAAATGCAGCAAATTGGCCGTGCAGTGGCGCTTTCCAATCGCCTTGGCCGGTGAAATCAGCCACTGTGGCTTGCGTTGGCCGCGGGCCCATGCATCTTGGACTTAAGGTTGGACTCCAAGTCATTAGTGGGCGTCTCCAAAAGATCAGAGCTCTTAACTGCCACCCTTATCCTCGCGTCAAAGTAAAAAGCGCCTCTCCGTACCCGCCGTGGGCAATGCGGCGTCTCTGATTCAATCAAATCCTGTGCATCTATTAAGCTCTGGATTGGTGTCGAGAACATGACGCATCTGCCGATTGCAAGAAATTCCATTCTACATTCCCGAGCGATGTTCCTGATGCGAGCAGGCCTGTGTTCAAGCAAGGCAACACGTATGTCCTTATACCACGAGATATCGATGGCCTTGCCGATTCGCGCACCAAGAATGTCTCCCTCCTTGTCGCCGTCGATCCATGAATACGTGCTGAATAAGATGAAACGCAAGGTTTAACACTTCATTCTTGTAGATGGTGACCGCGGTTGCCGCGCGTGGATTCCCGGACAGGTCCGCTCCCTCTTTCGCGAATATTCTCGCGAACGGGGCGCCTCGCATCCTCGCCCAGGGGCTTGGCTCGTTCATGTCATTTTGGTTCTCGCAATATTGAATGCACATGTTTTCTGCGTCCTTTCCGCCATGGGGCTGGGGCCTTCTTCCCGCGAGAATTCTGACTCGTCAACGTATTGTCGACAACGTGAAAATAACACCGAATTGCCCCCCAGATCAAGCCGTTCTTCCCGACTTCTTCTCACGGCGTTAAAAATGACGCTGGCCGATCCTTCAGGGCCTTGACATCTGTGGCGGGGAATTTGACAACATCATATTGGTCGTCGGCGGGAAATGGCGAAGTCTCTCCCGCGTCGCGCACGTAACTTGCCCCGGGCAGTTCCGACTGCGAGTCTGCTTTCCTCCCGGCGCGACCGTCCGGTCGCTGGCTCGATTTGCCCATCTTCGACGTCTGGCTACATGGAAGCACTGAGCAGCGGACATGCCGCGAGCATCTCAGATCAATGCACCTCCACACTACAAACCACCATTCGTTTGTCCCAGCGCCGTCCTCTCTCCAAGTCGCGCGCGCGCGATGCAGCGCTTCTTGATGGGCTCCAAGAAACGGAAGTACGGCTCGCATCGGAATGGGGGCTTGTCGTTGGCTGGCTCGGCAGTCCACGGAGGAACAGGTCCGAAGTCCTTGCGAAGAAAGTGATGCCATCCCTTGACTTTGAAAACCTAGCGGTAGGGTTGTTGACCCACTGTCTATTATGCTGGTCATATGATCTCAAATTGCCGTCGGCTGTTAGCAAGAGAATTATCTGGCCCTTTCCGTCTCTCTGTGGGTGCGAGATCCGTACGTCCATCCAATGCCTGTCTCTAGGATCCTCTCTGTACAAAACAAATCTTGCAAATCGACTGCGCTTCATGGTCTGCTCGTTTCTCCAGCAGTCTCTCCACGGGGTCGTCGCATTCCGGGCAGAGACGCACCCCCGCGCGGAAACTGTGCGGCTTGTCTTGCAAACGTACCTTCCTTCGTCCGTCCCCGGCCGGCCATGATGAGAGCCATTCAGCTGAAAGGAATTTCACCTGATGGACGAGATGCCGCGATCCCGCGCGAATCAGAAGCTTTATCCTTGCTGATCCAATGGGATTCATATATGTTGGACCAGGTCGCGATGAATGGAGTGTCAGCGTGTTGGCACATGGCCGTCATGTCAACGTCAACCAGATTCAGGGCGACCCTTGAAATGACTGGCCCGTCAGGGGTCACCCGGAAGTTGTTTCCATGATGCATGCGTTCTTGAAAAAGAATGATGCCCTCCCAAGACTGACTGTGCTCAGGATGCACTGCCCAGAAATTCAATACCAAAAGATACTATATGCCTTCTCCCCGATGCAGGTCCGCATTATTTAGATGCCCCTCCATTGACGGCAGTCCCTCATCTGCAGATTGCCCCAGCTGGCTGAGCCAGTTGGGTGGTGCCGGAGCAGCGTCCAGCGTCAATTCGTCTTATGCGGTGGGAAGAAGCCTCAGTGCATCATGGTCTGGGCAAACAGACAATCCTGCGTCTTTGTCGCCCACCTGCGAGCGTAGATTTGCATCTCTCGGCGCGACATGTGCAAGCGCGCCGCGATGATGGAACGCGCCAAAAAAATCGCGCGGCGCGAACGCGCGCCCCGCGCCTTCAGCGCGGAACAAATGCCCCTGCGCAGCCCGAATCAGGATGGGGAACGGAAGCTTCCCGACATAATCTTTCACGTCTTCGGCGGAGTATCGGTCATCCCCCCAACCTAGGGACCGCTGGCCGATCAGCCTAAGATCTGAACTACGGTCGGCGAAAGATGAATCGTCCGTGCGTCGCAAGATCTAAGGTTTGGTGCCCGAAGCCGTTTGCGCGCAATTTTTGCAGAATTTCGTCGAGCGAAGACCAGCCCCCCCACATTCGTGACAAAGTGCGCCGGATGTCGGAGGATGTAAAAAATGAGGTTGGCAATGTGCCAGGCCATCGCTGTCTCTCGCTTGCCCATCTGCGTCCAACATTCCTCAGTGCCCAACCCGCCTGCGTGATCCATCGGCGATCGGCTGAGATGCAGCCGAGCGAGTCTGTTCAATTTCTCATGCCAGTCGCTACGGATGCTTTGGATGGCGCGTGCAGAGTCTTGCGCTGAATAATTCTTCAACAGAACGAACGCATGGACCCTCTTCACATTGCGCAATGGCATGCAACGATCGGAACGCCTTGATCCTCGGGGCCGCGGGCCGCGAGCTCCTGCGAGACTGGCCCGGCGCAGTGCGCCCTATGAACACCGCGCTTACTGCGGACAGAAACTTGCTTGATCGCGCCAACTCTCTCGGTGTCGGGCCCCTCTTTGCGCTCGGGCAAATGTTCATCTGCGGGGATTGCTGAACGGGGCCGCTTCTCCCCCGCGGCGGCTGAGCCGCCGTCGGGGCGACGGGCGGAATGCCCTGCAGACGTGCCCTTTTCGACTGTGCTGGGGGCCACGCATCGTCGCCGTCAGCGGGGCCAATGGATATTTCATCGGGGCCCCTGAACGCAAGGACAAGTTTCTAGGCCGCTGGTGGCTGGGCGCCCCTAGCTGATCCGGCGACGCCCCCAGCGTCCACGGCCGCGTGAGTCGGCGCCTGGGCGCTGGGGGATGCGCGACGGACGGGGGAACCGGGCGGGTTGCCTGCAGGTCGCAGGGGCAAGCATTCCCGTCCCCGCCGCCCCGAGTTGCACGCGGCATGAACCCGCCTCCTGCTAGAAGCGCTCACTGCATGCCCGTCGTCGCGAACTGCTCGAAAGCATTCGATGCGCCACCGGGGGCGCGATTGCTCGAGTAATCTCGCAACTCGTCAAAATCTTGCCCCGCGTTGCCATTGGCTTTCTTCGTCAAGTGTGATTGAAAAATTCAAGCGACCGCGTGGACATGTCGATCACACCAGTTTCTTCGAAGCAGGAAGAATGCTTACGGCGCATTTGAAGTTTGGTCCCATTTGTCCCTCAGATCGGCTGCGACGACTGGCGCGGTCGGCAAACCGGGCACTGGCGGCCCTGTCGCCAGGACATTGGCACAAGGTCCTGCCGGGGAGCAAATCGCGGAGTGACTCCGCTTTCGGCATCGGGCACGGGGACATCCACAGTCTCCTGAGTCTGGTCTGGTCGGGCGCACCGCCGCCGGCTGAGCCGGTGGCGGACGCGGCTGGATCGATGGGCGCGAGAGCAGGCGAGGTCCGAGACGGCGGACTCGCCGCCCGCGGAGCCCCCCAATGTGGGGGGGGGGCGCGTTGAGCCGAGGCTGCTCTGTCACTTGGACATGCGCTTGTGGCTGCTGCAAATGGGGCTTCGCCCCTGTCGGGCGTGGCTTTCATCCCTTGCTCCCTTGCCGCGATTTCGGCTTTTCTTCAGGCCGCATTGGCAATTATTTCATTTGCCTCGCGTAGTGAGGTCACGGCTCCCACTTTTGCTTTCGTCATAGCTTCCGAGCGCGGTCAGCCCTAGGCGCGCGCTTCGGAGCGGGCGCCCCCGGCGCGGGCTGCCCAGCCTTGCCGGCCATGTGAAGGGTCGAATCGTGGAGATCCTGAGCCTCGACAGGGGGTCGCGCGCAATGAAGGGGCGCAGCTTCCCGAGGGGGCATTGTTTTACATGGCAACTTCCAAATGTGGTCACGCGCGGGGAGCGGCTCGAAGGTTGAAGAACAACGGAGCCTGTCCTTTCTCGAAGCCGAACCGAGATCGCGCGCCCGCGTGGGTTGCGCAGCGCGCATGTTATAGCATCTCTCCTGCCCCCGTTCATATTCGACCTTGAAACCGATGTCCAATGCGTCGCCGCTGGCAGTAGTTCTGCGCCTCGGCAACTAACGGGCGTCTCCCGGAGTGCGGGGCGGAGCGGGGGTCAACGCGTTCAGGCGGAGCTCCAACGGCGCGATCTTGGTGAGGCTCGTATGACATGCCTGCGTCATTGCCCCCTTTTCTTTGATCATTTTGATCTTGCCCCATGGGCTGGCGAAGATGACTTCCGCCGCCCACCGGGCCCCGTCTGCGCGAGCCCCCCTCGGCTATCGTGGAAGTCGCGCGCCGCGATGGAGCATTGGGTTCCTCGAGGAAGCTGTGGATTTCAACCTGGCCGCCACCGCTGATTCCCACGCTATGTGCTGGGTCAAGGGGAAACAGCATGTGGCCCTCAACGGTCGCCCCCAGAACCAGGGCGGGCACCCCGTGCGTGCGGCGTGACCAACGCCGGGCCCCAATCCCCCCCGTGCGGCGGGGCCGACAAAGAATGGAATCGTCGACCGCGCGCAATGATGGGCTGCCAGGGAACCGCTTCACCGCGGCAGCGCACCAATCTAAGCGATCCGCGCGTGATGCATCATCGAGCATCGATGTGCGATCCAGAGGGATTGCGCAAGCTGCTCCTATTGTTCAGTGCTGGGTGCTGTCGGCAAGATCAACCCGGCCAATGACATTCTGCTCGCGCGTGATTTTCTCAGCTCCATGCAACCAACATGTACCTTTGAGCGTCATTCATTGAACGTCATACTTCTCTCCGTGCCAATAATGCGTTTTGCTGCGAGGCCAGTTGTCCCTCATTGCTTGGCATTCATGGGAACTGATGTTATCTCACCTTCATATTCATAGGCGCACTGCCGGGGTTGATGATATGGTACGGAACCGAGAATGCAATCCTCTTCCGTTGCCGTCTTTGGATCAACTCCAGGCCTGGTGAAACGCGGCCAAACTTCAACCTCTGCTGGCCATGTCCAAGAACAACTATGCAGTCCTTGTCTCCTGGGGGGTCTGTGCTCCGAGGTCCCGTGCCGCGCGCGACTCTGGGGCCGATGGAGCGGTTGGCGGCCGCCGCGTCATCGTCGGCCGTCAAAGGAACGCCTCGCGGCTGAGAAATATCGCCCTGGCTGATATTCATCGCCGCGACTGAGTCGGGAGACGGGTCAGGTAGTGGCAATCCGCGGCGTTCCATCCGCGCGTTTTCAAACGAATTTTTGACGGCGTCATCCTTCGGGCAAGGGCCGAGCTCAGCGTCGGGCCTCACGCCTTCGGGAGGCGCGCCAGAACGGGCGTTAGTCCAGCGCGCGGCAGGAAGTAGAATTGTTCACTTCTGTCGAAGACCCAGGGCGAATATTCCGCCACTGGAAACTCTGGGCGGGGCTGCTCCCAAGATTTGGGGGGAGTTCATCTTCCGACAGGGGCTCGCTGATGTGCTTGGCGCCGACGGAGGGCGGGGTCGGGCGCGGCGCCTGGCCTCGCGTTCCACTTCGCCCAGCGCAATTGCCAATGGTGCCAAATTGCACCCTTTGCGCGGGGGCGTCTGGGCGGCCGCCCCGCCGTGGGGCTGGCCGTGGATCGTTGCAGAAATCCGGCTGGTCCTCGTGCCGTACTGTACCCGGCGAGCATGTTTGAGGATTTTGCATTGTCTCCGCTGTCGCCGTCATAAGGATCGCTGTTCTCGTGGCAGTGGCGATTGTCACCAGGTGGGCGCTTCAACTTTGCGCGCAAGTATGTGCAATTCTGCGCCGCGTCCATTGAAGCGTGGAAGCTTTTCTTCGCTGATCCATGAGGTATCCTGCAGCTGCTTTCTTATGCGTCGAACAGTTGCGGCGTTGGCAGTCACTTGCGGATATCCTTTCGTCATTCCTGCCGCCTGAGAATCACCGTTGGATTGGGCACGGGCTCGGCCCCCGCTTCCCTTTTGTTTGTAAGACGACTTCGTCGACGCTCCAGCAACCGCTGAGATCGCGCCCCAATGATTGTGTCGCTCTCCAGCGTTCGTATCGTGTGTCTTTTGATGCATGGGATGATAAACTGATGGGATTCTTACTGGGCTTTAACATGGCAAACAGATCTTCTCCTGTGAACGATATCCAACCATGTGCATTCGCCCCGACAATCGCGCTGATGGCTTGGTATATCTCGACAAACGATGAACCCGTTATATTGTTCAGAAGGTTGGGGTTCATCGATTTGACATAGAGATTGAGAAAGTCATCGGCAATGGAAACCCAAAGGAACGGTCAAACGAACCCTGCGTCAGCTGCCTCGACAATCCCAACTACCCGCGAACTCGTGGCAATTTTCCACTGCGTTATGTTCCAAAGACCACGCGCGCAGCATTTGAGGTTGTTCTCCGTGCCCGTGAACTCAAGGGCGTGCGTTTCCGTTCCAGACGGCCAAGATGGCGGGGCGCCCTCGCCGCCACCCTCCCCGGCCGAGCTGGGGCAGAAGGGTTCGGGTGTTCACCGCCACCTGTTGGCTGCCGCGGGTGATCGGTAGGCCCTTGCTTGTCCCGTCGGGCCGCCGCCCGCTTCGGTGCTCTGTCCAGTGCCATCGGTCGGGCAGCCTGCCGCAAGTGCAGATGTCATTCCTCCCTCTCGGACGGCACCAACTGGAACTACTCTGAAGGAAGGATGCTCGACGAATTTGTCAACCGCATCGCTGGCTGAGTCGGTGACACAACCTAGCAAACATTTGTTACTTTGATATCGTGGGGTGCATCGGCAGACTCACTCGGCCACGCGATCTCGCTACTGCGTCTTCATTCTCATAATTCTTGTTATTCGGGCAATGCGCAAGGCCTATGCGGCCGCAGCTCCTTCCTCGTTCGCGTGACCCCGCAGCCGGCGCAAGTCAGATCCCGAAGTAAAACGTCGCATATGTGGGGGATCCATCATTTTCCGCGCGCGTATACTAAATCAGAGAGCAGCCGCCGCAAGTTCTAGTCCGAGGAGTCCGGCATCGCAACTGTCCCGCCCTGGTGCGTGCACCTCTCATTCTGCCCGAAGGGCGGCTCGCTCAAGGCTCGAATCGGGCGCGCCGTAAATGCCCCATGCTGCAAAAGACTCTTGGGATTCTCGTCAACACGCGCCATTGGATACAATGACAAAACTCATATCATCTGGAACGGTGGCTTGCGATGCCCAGCCGAAAGACAACACCGACATGCGATGTAATGCCGGTATTACCTTTCCTTCATGTATGCAACTGCTGAGTGCCCCCTTGGTAAAAAGAAAAAGGTGACGCGTGTTTAACGCTCTTAGGCCGTGGCGGTACAACCCGTCCATGACGAACTGTATCCGGTCCTTGTCCTTTTTCCTTGCGAAGCTGCACGAAAGTACCTGTGGCAAAATAGTGTCGCGACGGAAAGGTACTTGTACAGCCGCCCCAACCACCAAATGACGGGCTCGATCGCGATGCCGAAGGTGCTTCCAGTTCGCAATGACGCTTTCGATGCCACGTAACGCGTTGTAAACTTCACTGTCTGGCCGTTGCGTGGTACGAAGGTGCACAGACAGAGTAATGACATTCTACACCTGCACTGCTGAAAAGTATTCTCGGTGCGCGGCCCGACGGATGCCTGCGCGAAGCGCCCGTGGAACCACTACGCCGCAGGTCTCCGCCCGCTTCCGAAAAAACGAAATCGCCTGCATGCTCACAAACGGCCCCAAAAAAACCTCTTGGAGAAGAGAAACGCAGTTGTGGAAGGACTTATCCAATTGCCGACCCACTGTCTTGTGCCATTTTTCAAAACTCTTCTGCTGGAGGTTCAACGTCAAAATTCGGAAACTTCAAATTACTGTGTTGTCGCCGGCTGCTGGACCCCACTATTTGCGGCCCGAGATGGCCAGGAAGTTTTTGCTCGCCCATGTCGAAGAACCTGTGAACGTTCCGCACGTTGACCACCGAATCCCATTGGGCCGACACTTTTCCGATACTTCACCGATCATTTTCCTTCCGCCCACAATCATTGCGCCGACTTTTCCAATTTGATTTGCGTTAATGCATCTCCTGTTGAACAGGGGCCGCATGCGCAAACATGGCATGTTTGCTGAGCCCCGGCATCCTCTTGATCAGCCCGCGAACGAGAGTGGCACAAACAAGGGACTATGCAGCAGAGCAACAAGAGTGAGGGAGTCGCGGCCGCCCAGGGGGCGGCGGGGGTTGCAGGCTGTCAGACGCTCTGACTACGAGCCTTTGGGCCGAAACGGCCGCGGCGGAATACGCATTTCGTGATCGAGGGGAAACGTTGCAGGGCACATTCGATGCTCGGGCAAGAGCAAGTGCATCTGTCTAGCAAGGTCGTCGGTATAGTTGTCCGATATCTTACACTTACCCCCTGGATTCAATGTGACCATGCGTTCCATCACAAGCCCTACGCAACCCATTCGTAACTTCAAAGCGACGTAGACGTGATGGTCCAGGGATTCGTCATGGCATTACCCTGCATGTCTTTAGTCCGTGGGCGCATCCGTGCAACCTACATCTATAAAATAAGACTTCGCAGAATTTCCAAAACAATTGCCTGAAGACCTCTCTAATTCCTCTCAGGCGTCTTAATGATATGTGGCCCTCTTTCCGATAATATGCTGATTCATTTGCAAATTGCCAAAGGGTCCTCCTGTGCACAGAATGGAGTGGCCTGGGTTGTGCTCAGATTCACGAGAAGCTCCTGGGGGAACGACCAGTGCCCTTCCCAAGGCACCCCAGGGCCTCTCATGCGAGGAAAAAGCGCTTCTGACTGCAACGCTCTGACTGCACCCATTCCTCCGACGCCGCAACTAGGGCATCCCGAAACGGTGCGGTGACAGACCATGCGGTGACCGCACGGTCTGTCACCGCAACGTTGTGGGATCTCGGAGGCCCCAGCTGGCCGAAACATCCACGGAGAACGACCCGAATCCCAAAACCGCACGGCCACTCCGAATCCCAACTGACTCACGAGGGGGGGTGACGCCAAATCTGCTCAAAATCTGCCCCAAGACCCTTTTTGGGGTTCATCTGGTGCAACTTTCAAAACACATCTGTTGTTGACGGTCCCGGGGCCCGAAAACGGGGCCGAACATGGCAAAATATCTACCCTGCCGATCCCAAAACCTCGAACCTGCCTGCCCTTCCTGCTGGCCGGAACCGGTGCTGGGCCACCTCTCAGACCCCCCCACCGCCTAGGGCTCCCCGAGCAACTTTTTGCTCGCGACGCGAGCCCCTTTCGGGGGGGGGATCTCAACCACCTCCCCGGGGGGCCAGCCTCTCAGCCCGAGTCGGCCTCGACCTGTCCTCCTGGGCTGGAGGAGGCGGATACGCCTGGCCTCTGTCAAACAAGCGCAGCCAAGGCCCGGGCTTACACTTGTTTCTGTATGCCCCCGAAAAGACAACTACCACAGCATCAGATCCATCAAGCTGCATGCCCCATCGCGTCTTCCTTCCAATCTCAATCAGCAACTCCGTTCGGAAGCACATCGCGCATGTGCCATCCTGGCACTTTCGTGACAGACGCCATCTCTGTACTTGGCAACATGCAGCCCGTCTTCCTGGATACGTCTCGCAACTCCACGTGTCAGACCGTGCCAATCCAGACGCGCACTCACGTTTCATAAAGCCGCTAAGCGGTGCGGAATGAAACGAACATGGCTTGAGCCAACATGGCGACTCTGGTTCTGATCACAAAAACGAAAGCGGGGGGATGACTTCGGGGGGGTGGGGGGTGGTTTGGTTTGAGCTGCCTGGAGGGCAGGCCGGGGTCTGGCGAAGAGGTCCGAGGAGGTCTCCCGAGTGGACGGGGGTCCGAAACTGCTCGTCTGGGAGGGTCGTGATACCCGCCCCTTTCGTATAAAATCTTGAGTTCGGCAAGGGATCCTCCTCCTCCTCCTCCTCCTCCTTCTCCTCCTCGTCCTCCTGCCCCCTCCTCCTCCTCCTCCTCCTCCTCCTCCTCGCCCTCTTCCGCGTCTTCTACTTCTCGTGCCACTCGTCTTCACCCCCTTCTACTTCACGACGTTCGCACCCGACTCCATCGCTCAATGTTCGGTCCAAAGCTCGGGTCTCTAGCGGCCGCTCGAGACGATCCTGACACCCCCTGACCACCCTCGGCGAGGCGCAGCTGCTGAAACGCGCCCCGCGGCCGGGGAACAACGAAGAAGTCCGAAAACCTCGAAGCTCACCATTCTCTTCCATCCCTCGTCCGTATGAGTAATCCTTCCAATCGCACCCCGAGACGGGTCGGTAGAGCGGGCAGGGTGTTTCGCCTGAGACTCCCTGGGCATTTGCTAGACATTTGGAAAGTTTCGAGGGTGGAGGGCGGGTGGTTTTCCAAAGTGGTTCTCGCCTTCACGCCGCGCACATTCGTCCCAAAAAATTGGAAGAGTTTCACGGGTGGAAGGCGGGTGGCTTTCCAAAAGTGGCTCTCGCCTCAACGCCGCGCACATTCTAAACAATTGCAAGACCTTCGCGGATGGAGGGCAATACCTTTCCAGACTGCCGCTTTCGCCTTAGCGCCGCGCACATTCGTCTTCAGTTTACAGCAGTTTCAAAGGGTCCTCTGGTTGATGTTCCAGGAACATGTATTGTCACGATTTAGACTTGTCAGGGTGTGACAGTCGCGTTGGTTCATGGCGTTGGCGTCTGAGAAATGGTATTCTGACACGATTTTAGGGCCGTCAGGTCGCAACAATGACGTTGATTCGCGGCGTTGAAATTCCAAGAATGGTGCTTTGACACGGTTGAAGAGTTTCAAACGGTTATCTTCCAACGGGGCTCTTCCAGCAGGGAAGCTCGAATCTTCTAGGAGCATATTGAACAGGGCACTTGGGAGGGGTTATTGCAACATTGTTTGTAATCTGGGGCTTGCACTAATCGTCCTCCTCCTCCCACTCCTCCTCCCCCTCCTTCTCCCCGCTCCTGGGGAAACTAAAAGGTACCGATAACGCAACTCCCCGGACAATTTCCGGGGTGCGCTCTGACCAGAATTTCGAAGCGAATCCAGCGGTGGCGACGAGGGCCTCCGAGGAAATCCAGAAATGCGAACGCGGGGCGAGGGTAGCGGTATGCGCTCCACTGGGGGGCGTCCAAGGGAGGGTCGCCCAGAAGACGGGGGGAGCGCAAACCATGGGCGGCGGCACGCGCGCGGCCCAGGGGGGGGGGGGACGCATTCAAATTCGCTGGCCCAACGGGCCAGAGGCGTGCTAAGATCTCCAGCGACTGCTTTGCAATATTTCTGCTTCGCGCTCGCGGGGCGGCCCCTGGGGTTCCCCAGGCGAGAAGCACCCCGAGACGGTCCCGGCAGACTCGGGTGATGGTTTTCCTCCCGGGCGCCGCCCTCGAGGTTCTGCGCGCAGAGAGCCCCCAAAAAGGGCCAAGAGGCGTCCAAGAGGCCCTCAAGACGGTACAAGAGGTTCGGAGATGCCACAAGCTCGCTCCAAGACGCCCAAGATGGCCCTCAGAAGTCCCAAGATGCCTCGAAGAGCACTCCCAAGAGGGCCCCAAGAGGCAACACTCAATGTTTTTTCCTTAGGTTTTGGACAAATTTTGGCGTTTCCATGTTTTCGGCTCCCCGACGCACCAACACGGCCCAAGAGGCCCCCAAGATCGCCCCAAGAGGGCCCAAGAGGCACCCAAGAGGGCCCGCCCCAAGACGGCCCAAGAGGGCTCCAAGACGTCCCAAGAGGCCTCCAAGATGGCCCAAGAGGGACCCAAGAATGCCCCAAGAGGGGCCCCAGAGGGTGAACAGGAAACAAAATTTGAGCCCTCGGCCCCAAGAAGCCCCCCAGGAGGCCCCAAGAGGCCCTTAAGAGGCCCCTAGAGGCCCTCAGGAGGCCCCCAAGAGGCCCCCAAGAGGTCCCCATGCGGCCCCAGGAGGCCCCCCAAATGTCCCCCCGAGCACGCAAGCAAGTGCCAGCGATGCTACAATACGGGCCGGCGGAATGAGCGAAGCGATCGAATAAGAGAAGGCGCCATGAAATCCGGGGAGATCTCGTGGCCCCCGCCAACAATATCCCCCACCCTAATCATCAGCCCCCTCTTTGCCGCCCCCGTTCCTCTCGGGTCGGGCGAAAGGGGGGGATAGCAAAGGGGGGGTTGAGAATCAGCTCACGTAGCTGATTTTCCTGGCGCCTCCCGGCGCCGGAGGCGGCTATGTATCGAGGAATGGGCCCCTCGGTGCTCGGTGGGGCCGGAAACAGCTGCATGCAGCAGATTTCGTAACCCCTTTCCCGATCGGGAGCGGCCAAGAGGGGGGCGCGCAAATCATGACCGGCGGCATGTGCGCGGCCCAGCGGGGGGGGCCAGGGACGTAATGAAATAAGAAGAGGCGCCATGAGATCTGGGGCAACATCATGGCCCCCGCCATGATATCCGCCCCCCCCCCCCTAGTCATCACCCCCCTCTTTCCCCCCCCTTTCCCAATCCCCCCCTCTCGTCCGGCCCGAGCCTCCCGCCCCGCCCGCCCCAGCCTTGCCGTCGCTCGGACGTCCCTTTCCCGTGCATGTTTCGGTTTCGTGCGTGTTTTTTTTGTTTTGCTCGATGGCCAAAGATGCTCCTCGATGGCTCTCGCCGAGAAAAAATGCACACGTCCGAGCGATGCCAAGCAGCCGCCCCCGCGCCGGGGCGGCGGGGCGCCTTCGGCTGGTGGCCGGAGGGGCCTCTCAGCAGCTTGCGGAGCCGCAGCCTCTCGAGCTGCTCCTGGCCCGCGCGCGCCCCTCGGGCCCGCGCGGGCGGGGCGGGCCCGCCCCGCCGACGGCCCTCGGCACGCCTCTCGTCGTCTGCTTTGTGCCGCAGGCTCCTCCTCCTCCTCCTCCTCCTCCTCCTCCGCCTCCTCCTCCTCCGCCTCCTCCTCCTCCCCCTCCTCCTCTGTCAACACGCCTCCAAGACATGCCCGCGCGGGCAGTGTCGCGCACAGGCAGGACCACTGCTCAGACTCGGAACCTCTGCCCAGAAGCACCGTGAAGACTCAGCACTCCTGTCCACGGCCCTCCGAGTGTGTGTGTGTGTGTGTTTTCGGTTCGATGGCGCTGTCAGAGTACTTTCCTGCAGGATCGCGTCACCAGCCCTGTCTGCTCATACCCGTCAGAATCCCTGGGTTGACTTTCCTGCCTGCGGCTGTTAAAAAAAATATATATATATATATATATATATATATATATATATGTGTGTGTGTGTGTGTGTGTGTGTGTCAACGCCAATGTGTGCTTGGCCACCGGAGCCCCTCGACACCCCTGAGATCCTGGCGTTGCAGCTCTTTCACCCCGGGCGCTGTCGCCCGGCTGCGGGCCCCGGGACCACCACGCCTCGATCCGGCTCGGGAAACGCCGCAGAAGGATCGGGGAGACGTAAGACCCGGGTACGGGGGACTCGGGTTGGCCCGACGAGGTCGTCAACAAAAATGACGAGGCCGAGCCTGCATTTTGACGAGGCCTCCCGCTGCAGACATCCCACGAAACTCCTCCTCGTCAAAATCCGAGGCGCGGTCGTCAAAAAACGATGGCGAACCCGAGTCCTGGCAAACCCAGGTCTTACGCTCCCCCGAAAGGATGGGGTGTGGGGCTGCGGGCGTTGATGGGGCCATGAGACCCAGTAGTAGTCTGCGGACTGCTCCGTAGTCCCTGAGATCCGACGTGTCGGAAAGATGCAACATCGCTGCATCGTGCACGAAAATCCGGTAGCGATGTTTCACGATGTTGTATTTCTTCCGTCGCGTCGGATCTCAGGGACTAATTACGCAGGTGGTGTTACAGAGGGCGACTCGCGGCGACACTGGCTGCGTGCGCTCGGCGGTGCTGAGGGGAGCGAACAGACATTGGGCTAACACACGTCCTGAGGATCATCGATCCTTGCTCCGTCCTGCCCCCCCCCCGCCCAACCCAGCCTCCCCGGAAACCCGATCTGACGCCTACGCTTCAGATAATGACGGCCTGAACTTGTGAGACAGGCGGCCTAATCTTGAGAGTCGCGGTCTGATGTCTCCCCAGCGGTACCAGGTTTTTGGGTGGTCTCAGGCGAGAGTCCCACTCTGATAAGGAACGGCCTTCCATTTGTGAGGCGGTTTGCTTTCTTTAGGCGAGTGTGCGAGGCGCCAAAGCGAGACCCCCATTTTGAGGGGGCCGTCGTCGGGAAAAAATGATGCAACGTCGGATGAGAGGGTCCCCCCCCAGCCATCCCCATTCCCTAACAGCGGCCACGGCCCTCCGTCCCCCTCCCACCTGCCTCCGCCTCCATCTCCTCCGCCTCCATCTCCTCCTCCTCCTCCTCCTCCTCCTTCTCCTTCTCATCCTCCGCCCTCCGTTTCCTCATCGTCGGCCCGAGCTCATTCACTCCCCTCATGCTTACCATTCCCCGTTCGTCCTCGCCGATCTCCCCTCATGCTGCCCTCCTCAAGTGCTCATCTACTACGCTGCTCTTCTCCCCTCTATCCTCTTCCATCAGCTATCTATCATCTCTTGTCTCTAATACCTCCTCTATCTTGTCTATTACATAGTCTCGCCTGCCCTCTACAAGTACAGTCTCGTGCACAATCTGAACATTCTCCTTTTCTCTTCCCTGACCCCGGCCCCCATCCGCGTATTGGTTCCCACAAGGACCGAATTGTTCTTCCACGTGTTCTTACAGTCCGATTGTTTCCGGTGCCTCAGCATGGTGCTCCTGCTGCAGCGTGGGCCTCGTTTTCGGATCGACGCTCTGCCCACGTCGTTCCGAATGGCGCTCTCGCCCCAGCGCGGGCGAGTTCTTCTGTTCATCGCGGTCGCCCCTCTCGTTTCTCCTCCTCCGCCTTCCCAGAGTCCTCTTGCTCCTCCAGCTCCTCCCACTCCAGTTCCTGCTGCTGCTGCTCGTCCTCGTCCTCATCCTTCCTCAGCCTCTCCCTTTTCCCCCTGCTTGCCCTCCTGCTCACAAACAACCTCCTTCTCCTTCTCCTCCTCCCAGTCCTCCTCCTCCTACTCCTCCTCCTTCTTCTCCTCCTCCTCCTTCTCCTCCTCCTAGCCATTTCGCCCGGGGCAGGGAGGCCCCGTGTTGCGGGGGTCCAACTTCGCAGTGGCCCTGCCCCCCCGCGGGCCGCCATCGCGAGCCGCGATGTCCCCGCCTCTCTTGCCCCCGCCGTCTCCTCTTGCCCCGCCGCCCTCTTTTCTGCATCGCGAAGGATCCATCGGGCAAAGGTGCGAGAATTTCCTGGTCCTCGACGGGGTGCCAGTGGAGGTGACGACCTGGGCCAGGACCAGCGAGGCCCCGTGCCCCTCCCTCCCCCAGGAGGACCTGGCCTCAAAGGTGAGAAAAAGCACAGAAGCAGTGGAGAGGCACTTGCGCAACATGCAGGCCTCGCCAGAGGCGAAAGTCGAGCCCCAAGCCAGCAGCTACCACAGACGAGGTGACAGCAGCGGTAGGCGACGATGGAGCCAGAACGGCGAAGGATGAGCCCAACGTCATCAGTTACAGCGCTGCGAAAAGGGCAAGGAGCTGGAGTCAAAAGCGAAGGTCGAGCCCAATGCCATCAGCCACAACCGACGAGGTGCGGCCCGCTGGCGAAGGCAATTCGACCGACAGCGGAAAGCGAAGTCCGAGCCCGACGACGACAGCGACAGCGCTGGCGACGGCGACGGACGAGCGACGAATGACGATCCCGATATCATCAGCTGCAGTGCGACGACGACGAGCCACGAAGAAGACCCCGGCGCCATCAGCTACACTCGACGAGACGAGCGCAGCTGGCGAAGGAGGAGCCCGATGCGAGAAGCCACCCGAAGGTCGAGCCCGACGTCGTCAGCTTTAGACGACGACTCGCGCGAGGCCGGTGGCGAAGTTGGAGCCCGACGTTCAGGCCCGTCGAAGGACGAGGCGGATGATGAAGGCGAAGTCCGAGCCCGACGCGATCAACTACAGCGTGGGGATCGGGGAAACCCAAGGCGAGAAGCGGGAGGCAAAGTTGAAGCCCAATCCTATCCTCCTCCTACCCCTAACCCCACGAACGCTACGGGACGAGCGGTGGAAGGCCAAGGACAAGCCCGACGTCGTCAGTTTCAGTGCTGAGACCAGGGCATGCGAAAAGGCTGAGCACCACATGGCTCCGACGCCACCCGGCGAGACGAGGGACGCGGCGATAGAGTCCGACGTGACCAGCTACCGCGTCGGGATCTGGGCCTGTGGGAGATGGTGAGCGGCGCGCGGCGAGCACGGCACCTTTCTGCGGGAGGCACGGGGTGAAATTGGAGCCCGATGGCGTCTTCCGAACTCTCACAGCGCACTGTGAGAAGCGGGAAGCGAAGTTGGAGCCCACTGTCATCATCCTAGCTACCACAGCGCGCTGAGAGAAGCGAGAGGCGAAGCTGCAGGAGCGGACGTCCCCAGGTACAGTTCTGGGATCCGCGCGTGCGCAAAGGCAGGCAGTGGGGCACGGAGTGGCAACGGACGCTGTCGTTGTGGGAAAACGGCTGTGAGAAGCGGGAGGTGAAGATGGAACTTGATGGTCTCGTTTAGCTAATCCGCTAGAAACAGCGCGTGTGAGATGTGCAGGGTCGACAATCGGGGCAGTGGTACGGTGCACCTCGATGGCCTCAGCGCGAAATGACAGGGGGGAGCTCTGTGGCAAGCCTCTTGCGATAGGCGGGAGGTGAAGTTAGAGCCCAATATCGTCGAGAGCGCTGGGGCAGCCTCTTGCGAGACGCGGGGGGCGAAGCTTGAGCCCAATATCAGCTCGAGACGGCCATCTTTGGCTACAGTGCTGGATGCAACTCGTGCGAGAAGGGGACGCAGGAGGTGGCAGCTGGGCTGCCAATGCGTGCGAGAGTGGGGCGAGGCTCGGGGACGGCCCGATGCGAGCCCCGCTCCACGGCACGACACCGCAAGGCGTCGAGATCCGCTTTGGCCCTCTCCGTCCGCGCAGTCAGTCCTCCTCCTCCTCCTCCTCCTCCTCCTCCTCCTCCTCCCGTCCCTCCCTCCCTCCCTCCCTGTTCCTCCTGTGCACCCAGCCCCCTTTGACGATTGCGCATGACATCATGTATCTTTTTTAGAGCTCCAGGCCGGCTATGACACGCGTCCGCGGATAGAGAAATTATCAGCACAATGAGAAGGGATGGGAGGGAGGGATAGGATATCAGATATGGTACTGGCCAGCGCGCCTCTGGCTTGACACTCAGCCATGAAATCTGATCCCTCGCCGCTCCTCTCCGACCCCATATCCTGCCCTCTCTCATCTCTCATGCTGTTTGTTTGACCCCCTGTCCTTCTCCCCCCTGGACCTCCCCCACACCCTGCCACAACTTATCCTCGCCCAAACGAGATGTCTCACTAGAAACGCGGTGCAACACTCACCGGGAAGATCCACGATCGGCCCACGGATGCTGTCCAGTCTGTAAGGGCAGCTATGCAAGCATTTCGCGCTGCGCCAAGCGCAAATAACTTCGCCACGCTCTCGCGCCGCCTCCCCCAGGGGAGAAGGAAAAAAAGACGCCGAAGACGAGGAGGACATCGCCAACCGCGAACTGCGAACAACTTCGCGCCCTCGTGTCCAGGAGGGCGGTATGCAGATCCCGGCGCGAGGTCCGTGCGCGGCCCAGGGGAGCCCAACTGGGACGCATTGAAACACGAGGGTGGCGCCACACAATCCAAGGATGATATCTCATGGCCCTGGCAATGGTGCTCCCCCCCTTTAGAAGCACCACCCCACTCTCGGCATCCCCTGACATGAGAAGAGAACAAAACAAACATTCCAGGTAAGGGGGAGGGGGGGGGCAGCCCGGAGCGGGGGCGGGCGGAGCCCTACCCGCCCCGGACGGGACGGATGTCATGATAGGAGTGGCCCAGGATAGGTTGTGGGATTTCCTGCAGGATTTAGCGGCTCTCGCCTCTGCAGCCCGTTCGGCATGTCAGCAGAGGAGGACAAAAACACGTAAGCATGAACTTTCGACGAAACGCGTGGATGTCTTGGATCGGTGCTGGAACCCACTCCCTGGCGCGCGGAGAGCGCCAGGGGCGGCTCTGGCGCCGCCAGGGGGGCCCACCTCAGATCCAAGAAATCTGCGCGGAGCTCCACAAGTCTATGCTGATGCAGTTCGTTGTTTTTCGAGGTGTGGAACTCTGGCACATCCTGAACAAAATGGGAACGCATCATCATCATCATCATCACCATCATCATCATCATCATCATCATCATCATCATCATCATCATCATCACCATCACCATCATCATCATCATCATCATCATCAGCATCATCATCATCATCGGCATCAGCATCAGCATCATCATCATCAGCATCATCATCGGCATCAGCATCAGCATCATCATCAGCATCATCATCACCACCAACGTCGTCATCATTATCATCATTGTCATCATCATCACCAGCATCATCATCATCATCATCATCAGCATCATCAGCATCATCATCACCACCAACGTCGTCATCATAATCATCATTGTCATCATCATCACCAGCATGATCATTAGCATCAGCATCAGCATCAGCATCAGCATCATCATCATCGTCATCATAATCGTCATCACCATCACGTTCCTGTTCATGTTCATCCTGAACAAAATGGGACGCATCATCATCATCAGCATCATCATCATCATCAGCAGCATCAGTATCAGCATCATCGTCATCAGCATCATCATCATCATCATCGGCATCAGCATCATCATCATCAGCATCATCATCAGCATCATCATCATCACCACCAACGTCGTCATCATTATCATCATTGTCATCATCATCACCAGCATCAGCATCATCATCATCATCAGCATCATCATCAGCGTCATCATCACCACCAACGTCGTCATCATTCTCATCATTGTCATCATCATCACCAGCATGATCATTAGCATCAGCATCAGCATCATCATCATCGTCATCATAATCGTTATCACCATCACGTTCCTGTTCATGTTCATCCTGAACAAAATGAGACGCATCATCATCATCAGCATCATCATCATCATCAGCATCATCATCAGCATCAGCATCAGCATCATCGTGATCATCGTCATCATCAGCATCATCAGCATCAGCATCAGCATCAGCATCATCAGCATCAGCATCATCATCATCACCAACGTCGTCATCATTATCATCATTGTCACCATCATCACCAGCGTGATCATTAGCATCAGCGTCAGCATCATCATCATCATAATCATCATCACCATCACGTTCATGTTCATTTTCACCACCATCAACATACTCAGCATCATCAGCATCCCCATCATTATCAACATCATCAGAACCATCATCATCGTCATCAGCATCAACATCGACATCATCATCAACATCATCATCAGCATCAGCATCATAATCAACAGCATCATCATCATCATCATCATCATCATCATCATCATCATCATCATCATCATCACAATCAACATCAGCATCATCATCATCATCATCACGTGCTCCTCCGACCTCCCCTTCCTCCTCCTCCCCCTCCTCATCCTCCTCCCCCTCCTCCTTATTCTCCTCTCCTCCACCTCCACCTTCCCCTCCGCACCCACCCTCGAGGTGGGCGCCTGGAACGCCTGCTCGATCATCTCTCCTGGGGCACGCGGGGTCGCGCGCGGCCTACGGGGGTCTCGACAGGGGGCTGCAGTCAACATCCGTAGGAAGGATGCAAGGTAAGGATTCGAGTGGGAATCAACTACATAACCCCACCAGCCTTCTGGGCGTAGGTGGTTTAACGAATTGTGCCTTCTCTCTGCAAACGCCCCCTCATTCCCCTGCTAGGGGAGAGGGTTACGCCCCCTCATTCCCCGGCTAGGGGGAGAGGGAAAGGGTTACGCGACGGGATTAGAGCGTCCACGATGGCCCAATATGGCCCCAGGAGGGCCTCTGAGAGCGCAATCTGTGGTCAACGATGGCTCGATATACCTCAAGATGGTTCAAGATAGCCTCCGACTCAAATCTATGAGGCCTCACGACGGCCCCACGACGGTTTCAGGTGCCCTCCGAGCCCTCCAAGGACCCCCCCAAGATGCCAAACTTGCTCTAAAACACAGGGGCAACCAATGTGCTGTGCTTTTTTCTCGCCGTTTCGCTTCCGAGGGGCCCTTGAGGCCTCATGGTGGCCTCAAGAAGGCCCACGAGAGCCCAAGGCAATCCCAAGAGCGCCCACGAGCGCCCCAAGAGGGTCTCAAACGCCATTGTTGAGCCTCCCAAGGGGGGACCTGAACTTCCCGCCCCCTCTCGATTAGAGTCATGGGGGCTAACATGGCCCCAAGAGGCCTCCTAGACCCCCCCCACCGCACTCCAAGATGGCCCCAAGAGAACCGAAATCAGGCCTCAAATGTGCCCGAAGAGGTTCCGCGAGGAACCCAAGAACACCCCACGGTGGCTCGAAGGGACCTCCGAGAAAACGCCTCCAAAGCGGTTGTTGCACTGCACTCCTCTACACCCCCCTGATCAAAGCAACTCGCCTGGCGATATTATTCTGAATGGGCTAGTGGGGATACTTTTGGTCAACAGGCTCGCGAGGCGGGTCGAAAGCCGTCCGAACACTAGTCGAGCCCCGACTAAGCAGCAGGAAACGAAAGGCAAGCGGCTGGTGGGGATATGCAAAACATCAGGAAGTGGTTCCATTACAGAATTTGTTGAGCCTGCGACACATACGTATAACGTATCAGCGACACATGTAGAACATGAATGTTCTGCAGATGCTACGCACACTGTAATTTTGGTGTGCATCAATTCGGTGGTCGGTCTCCTACCCGAAACATGCAAGGCCCTTGGAAGCCCCATTCGCATGTCGACGAACAAGGTGTCTTACGCGAGATGGCACAGCGACCTTAGGCGGTGGCTAACGCGCACTGCCAGCGCGGCACGCTACATTGGGCAACGAGACGGCTGACGCGCGACCCTGTGCGGGCAATTTACGCGCAACTGTCGGCGCTGACGAACACGTGTTCCTTCGTCGCTCATTTAGAGCTCCTTGGACGTCGACACTGGCTCAGGATGGGCCGAAGAAGCAGGGATCCAAGGGTGGCATTGACGAAGCAGTGCAACGTTCCTATGAGATCTGACTCTAGGTGACGGAGGTTGGGGAGTGGAGCAGCCCGAGTTTTTTCTCGGGCAAACCTCATGCTACAACGTAGCGTCGTGCAGCGGAACCTCTAGAGGTTGAGGGGTCGGAACAAGTAGGTAGAAACAGGAAGTAGGGAGGCGTTGAAAGTAGATTGGGTGTCCGCCCGCCCCCGAAGGAGGGAAAAGGTGAAGCCACTCGATCATTGAAGTAGGAATGCGCTTAAAGTAGATTGGAATCTGGGAACCCACAAATACCTACTTTCAACGACCGATGGGTACAACCATCGTGCTGCCGCTAGGAACGCGGAAGAAAGAACGAATGAGGCTCCCCTGGCCCCGGCCAGCCTCGGCCGCGGAGGGGTTCCACGATTGGGCTTGTGAAAGAACGGCCCTGGAAGCCAGAGCCCCCCCCCCTACACGCGGGTCGGAAGAGGTGGGTAGAAACATGAAGTAGGAAAGCGTTTGCAGCAGATTGGGCTTCCGCCCGCCCCCTGAGAGGAGAGAAGAAGGAAACCAGTCGATCCTTGAAGTAGGGAGGAGCCAGACGTAGATTGGGATCTGAGATCTCCCAAAGTACCTACTACCTACTTTTAACGACCGGCATGTAGGCCCAGAGCGGCCCTTCTCTCAGCGTCGTGGCCGAGCGGGTGCTGGTGGGGGTCGAGGTCGAGCTGGAGGCGGACTTTGGGGCGGGGGCGGAGATAACATACGGGGATGGATGTCGGGGTGGCGCAGATGATGGAGGTGCTGGGGAGGAAGCCCAAGATCACAACAACGAGCGCTGACAATACCAGCGACCAAACGCAAACAGAATTGTGTAACTGATCCGCCTCCGTGCCGCGAAGCACTGAGTGGAGGGTCCTCAGGCCCTCTAGAGTCCTCAATCCTCAGTCAGAAACAATCCCGTCAGCCCTTTCGGCGAATGCGGTATCACGAGTCCTTTACTTTCCTCCTCCAAATCCCTCCTTCCCCTGCTCGAGGGAGGGGCTCATCACAACTCCATCTTTGTGTACACCCCCTCATCCATCCGACCGGCGACAAACTGGAGAGCATGCGGCCGCCCCTCCGCGACCCAATACGTAACGCACTTTGCACCAACATCTGGATCATGCGCGGACGCCCCGCGACTACTTTGCATCTGATTTCGACGGGGACGGTTTGGGTGGCGGCGTGCTGCCTGCTGTGGGCAATAATCACCCCCCCATCCCCCCTGCGGACAAGAACAATAGAACATGCAGTTTGCACCAACATCTGGATCATGCGCGAACGCCCCGCGATCACTTTACATTGGCTTTGGCGGGGACGGCGGAGGGGCAATGCCCACAGCAAGCAATGCCCACATTGCATACTGCCTGCTGTGTGCAGTGCCCACCCCCCCAACCATGCCTTGCAACAAACAGCACACACACACAGTGCACTTTGCACCAACATCGGGATCATGCGCGGACGCCCCGCGATCATTTTGAATTGGTGTTGGACAGGGGCGGAGGGGGGGCCGTCATACTGCCTGCTGTGTGCAGGCCTACCATCCCTGCCAACAAGACATAGAACCAGATTCGCCTCACGAAGGACCCAACAATATGCAGCTGCGAGTACCGCAAGGCCGGTGGAAGTGAAGGAAAGGAGCCAGGAAAAGGACTAACGCGCGGATGAGAAGGACGGAGCGACGTTGCTGATGGGGTCGGGTCGACCAGGATCCGGACGTCTGTGGGCGCGGCCCCAGGGGGCAGCATGCGGCGGGGCCTTCGGTGGAACTCCCCACGAGGCCACGAAACGTGTGAGGAATGTGCCGAAGTTGGCGCAGTCACGAACGTGAGTCCTGCCACTGGGGCCTTATGTGGAGCTCCCTATGGGACCACGAAGCGTGTGAGGGCTGCGCCAGAATGGGCGCGGTCACGCATGCGATTGTTGGAGCTGGGGCCATCAGTAAAGCCCCCTTATGGGGCCACAAAGCGTGTGAGGGGTGCGCCCAAATTGCGTGGACCAAGCATGCGGACGCATATCGTTGGGCCTTCGATGGAGCTCCTGGACCTTATGCGTAAGGTGTGCGCCGATATGAGAAAGAAGACACACTACCGCAACCTCTAGGGCCTTAGGTACAGCTCCCCATGAGGCCACGAAACGTATGAGGGCTGCGCTGAAATGGTGGAGTAAACATGCGATCGCATCCGCTGGGGCCTTAGGAAGAGCTCCCTGTGGCCACGAAACGTATGAAGGATGTGCCGAAATTGTATGGGGAAGGCATGCGAGCGCAACCATTGGGGTCTCAGGTGTAGCTCCCGATCGGGCCACGAAGCGTGTGAAGGGTGCGCTGAAACGGTGTACACTAGGCATTCAAGCGCAACCACTGGGGCCTTAGGTGTAGCTCCCGATGGGACCACGAAGCGTGTGAAGGGTGCGCTGAAATGGTGTGGACCGAGCATGCGAACGCAACCGCTGGGACCTTATGTGGAGCTCCCTATGGGGCCACGTAGCGTGTGAGGGGTGCGCCGAATTTGTGTGGACCAGGCCTGCGAACAAAGATTGTTGGGCCTTAGGTGGAGCTCCCTATGGGACAACGAAGCATGTGAAGGTGCGCCGAAATGGCGTTGACCAGGCATGCGGACGCATACTTCTGGGCCGCAAGTGGATCTCCCTATGGGGCCAGCAGGCGCACGGACGCAGAACCGTTGGGCGTCAGGTGGAGCTCCCTATGCGGCCACGCAACGTGTGAGGGATGTGCCAAAATTGTGTGGACCAGGCCTGCGAACGCAGATTTTTGGGCCTTGGGTGGAGCTCCCTATGGGGCCACGAAGCGTGTGAAAAAAACGCCGAAGTAACGTGGACCAGGTATGCGGACGCAGATTTCAGAGCCTCGGGTGAGGCTCTCTACGGGGCCACGAAGCGTGCGAGGGGTGCGCCGAAATGGTGTGGAGGAGGTGTGCGAACCAGAGAAGGAGGACGAGGAGTAGGAAGTACAGTAGGGGCCAGTCCACAAGAAAACTCCCACAAGAAACGCAACCTTGAGACCCCAGGACGTCAATTGATTTTTGGCGTGGGCACGTCACGCTCTGCGTCGCAAAACTGTCGAAACCCAAGAAACTCAGGGCACCCTGGAGACAAGCAGGGTGTGTCTTGGCATGGCCCCCAGTGTAGGAGCGAGACGCGGGGTGCTCTCTTCGAAACGATGACACGACACCACTTGGTGGCTGGGATAGATCAACCCTGCGAGAGGCGGGCGGCCGGGGGGGGGCATACCGTCTGTTGTGCACAAGCCTTCTATCTCCGCCAACAGCAAGTGCAAAATGATTGCGGGGGCACACCCACACGCGCTATACACAGCGCTCGCAAATCCGCAATCATGTCGAATGGGATTTTAACAGAGATGATGCGGAGGTCGCAACATTCCCCAATGTGGCGCGCCGGGTGCGCGTGGCGCACCTGGCAAATGTGGCGCACCTCGCGGGCATCGCTCGCCTGGCCAGCGTTTGCAATGTTTCCCAGTGGCTATCGATGGAGGCCCCGGGCTGTGCTGAGAATCGGGTGCTACATCTGTTGTGGAAGGTCGGTGGGGGTGAACCACACGGCCTGCGGCTGGGGGTAGCTTTCCACATTCCCTTTTCCCCTCCCCTGGATCTGGACGGGGGGGGGCCGAGGGGTTAGCGTGCCCAAGACTGCCCAAGATGCCTCCAACAGGGCCCGAGATGCTGCAAGATGGCCAACTACTCCTGATAATGACACTTGGGATATGATACCGTTCGGGGTCTCGGGGTGATAATAAACAATTTGTGCCCGCAAGTCGCACGTGGGATTTATGACAAGGAAAGTAAAGGTCGTCGCCGTCGTCGCACGAAGACGACGACGACCACGACGGCGACGATGACGACGACGACCTAGCCCTGCTATACGTTCGTGATTTCACAGGGGATCACAAGGAGGGGATGGGAAAGGACAGAAAAGGTCAAAGGAGGTCGCCAGGACCAGTTGTCCCCCAAAAAGCTGATTCGGGCCATTGCGTGTTCTATGCGTAGACCCTATATTTTGAATCAGTTGTCTACACCACATGTGTCGGATATCATGATGGCCTGTTTCAGGTGATAAAACAAACGCGCGGATAAAAAAGATCGGGTGGGGGCTTGGCGGGCGAAAAAAAGAGTAGTCGTAGTAGTAGTAGTAGTAGTAGTAGTAGTAGTAGCAGCAGCAGCAGTAGTAGTAGTAGTAGTAGTAGTAGTAGTAGTAGTAGTAGTAGTAGTAGTAGTAGTAGTAGTAGTAGTAGTAGTAGTAGTAGTAGTAGTAGTAGTAGTAGTAGTAGTAGTAGTAGTAGTAGTAGTAGTAGTAGTAGTAGTAGTAGTAGTAGTAGTAGTAGTAGTAGTAGTAGTAGTAGTAGTAGTAGTAGTAGTAGTAGTCGTAGTCGTAGTAGTAGTAGTAGTAGTAGTAGTAGTAGTAGTCGTAGAAGTAGTAGCCGTAGTAGTAGTAGTAGTAGTAGTAGTAGTAGTCGTAGTAGTAGTAGTGGTAGTAGTAGTAGTAGTAGTAGTAAAAGTAGTAATAGTAGTAATCGTAAAAGTAGTAGTAGGAGTAGCAGTAGAAGTAGCAGTAGTAGTAGCAGTAGAAGTAGTAGTAATAGTAGTAGTAATAGAGGTAGTAGTAGTCGTAAACTTAGTCGTAGTGATAGTAATAGCACCGGTGATAGTGATAGTAGTCGTCGAAGTAGTAATAGTAGTAGTGGGCGTAGCAGTCGTAGTAATGGTAGTAGCCGTGGTAAAATTAGTACTCGTAGTAGTAGTAGTAATAATCGTAGTAGTAGTAGTAGTAGTAGTAGTAGTAGTAGTAGTCGTCGTCGTCGCAATCGTAGTAGTAGTCGTAGTAGTAGAAATAATGGTAATAGTAGTAATAGTAGTAGTAGTAGTAGTAGAAGAAGAAGAAGTAGTAGCAGCAGTAGTAACAATAGTAGTAGCAGTACCAATAGTCGTAATAGTAGTAGTCATAGGGGTAGCAGTAGTCGTGAACGTAGTCGTAGACGTAGTAACAGATATAGCACCGGAGATAATGATAGTAGTCGTCGACGTAGTAATAGTAACAGTCGGCGTAACAGTCGTAGTAATGGTCGTAGCCGTGGTAATATTAGTACTCGTAGTAGTAGTAGTAGTAGTAGTAGTAGTAGTCGTCGTCGCAGTCGTAGTCGTAGTAGTAGTAGTAGTAGTAGTAGTAGTAGTAGTAGTAGTAGTAGTAGTAGTAGTATTAGTAGTAGTAGTAGTAGTAGGAGTAGTAGTAGTAGTAGGTGTAAGAATAGTCGTCGTAGTAGTAGTAGTAGTAGTAGTAGTAGTAGTAGTCGTAGTAGTAGCCGTACTAGTAGTAGTGGTAGTAGTAGTAGTAGTAGTAGTAGTAGTTGTTGTAGTAGAGATAATAGTCGTACTGGTGGTTGTCGTAGTAGTGATATTAAGAAACGCAACAACAAGAATAGTAAAACAGATAGTAGTAGTAGTAGCCGTAGTCGTAAACATGGCGGTAATAGTAATAATAGTCGTCGTCGTAGTAGTAGTAGTAGCCGTAGTGGTTGTTGTAGTTGTAATAGAACTCGTAGCAGCAGTCGTAGTAGGAGTAGTCATCGTAGTAGTAGTCGTAGTGGTGGTCGTAGTAGTCGTCGTAGTCGTAGTAGTAGTAGTAGTAGAAGTAGTAGTAGTTGTCGTCGTCGTACAAGTACTCGTGGCAGTCGTAGTGGTAGAATAGTAATAGTCGTAGTAGTAGTAGTAGTAGTAGTAGTCGTCGTCGTAGTAGTAGTGGTCGTAGTAGAACAAAGGTATAAGGTATACCTAGTAGCAGCAACTTCCGTAGTAGTAGTAGTAGTAGTAGTAGTAGAACTAGTAGTAAAGGGTGTCGTAGTAATAGTAATACTAACATAAAGTAGTAGTAGTAGTCGTAGTCGTAGTAGACAATAAGAATGATAGTAGTACTAGTCGTACTAATAGTGGTAGTCGTAGTTGTAGTAGAAGTAGCAGTAGTAGTAGCAACAGTAGGAATATCAGTAGTAGCAGTAATAACGATAGCAGTGATGGAACCAAGGACGATACTAGCAATACTTGTGATAGTAATCGTGGTAGTCGTAATAGTAACAAACAATAGTAGCAGTAGCAGCAGTAGTAGTAGTAGTAGTAGTAGTGGTAGTCGTATTGGTCGTAGTCATAGTACACGTAATCTCAGTAGTGCTCGTAGCAATATTTGTCGTAGTAGTCGTAGTAATAGTAACAGAAGTCATAGGAAGCGTACTTTCGTCAACAGGCGTAGGAATACTAGTAGCGCAAGAAAAATAGTCGTAGCCGTAGTGGCGATCGTGTTCGTAGCCGTAAGGACGTAGTCGTAGCCGTAGTCGTGATAGTCGAGTAGTAGCCGTAGTAGTAGTCGTAGTAGTAGTAGTCGTAGTAGTCGTAGTAGTAGTCGTAGTGGTGGTAGCAATAGCAATAGTAGCAGTAATAGTAACGGTAACACTAGTAATAGAAATAGTAGTAGTAGTAATAATAAAACTAGTCGTCGTAGTCGCACCAGTAACGGCAGTAGAAACAGTAGTGGTCGAAGTAGTAGTAATCGTATGGGTATTAACACTGCGATCAGCAGTAGAAGTAGCAATAGTGATCGTAATAGCAATAATCCAAATAATAGGACGAGTCGTAGTAATAGTAGTAGTAGTAGTAGTAGTCGTAAAACTAGTAGTAGTGGTAGTAGGAGTAGTAGTAGTAGTAGTAGTAGTAGTAGGTCGTAGTAATAAAGATAGTGGCCGATGTAAGTGTATGAGTACTAGCAGTAGGAGTAACAGCCATAGTTGTAGTAGCAATCGTAGTAAAACAAATTTAGCAGACGTAACACTGAAATCAAATAGTAGTAAGGGCAATCGTAGCAGTAGTTCTAGTAGCCGTAGAAGTAGTAGTAGCAGTAGTACTAGTAGCAGCAGTCGTAGTATCAGTATGATCAGTAGTCGTAGCTATGATAGCGATCACCATAATAATACTAACAGTGCGAGTGCTAGTAGTAGCGGTAGTAGCCATCGCACTAGTAGTTGTAGTGGCCAACGTCGTAGTAGTAGTAGTAGTAGTAGTAGTAGTAGTAGTAGTCGTAGTACAAGTATGATTAAAAGTTGTGATAACAGGTACCCGTAGTAGTATTAGTAGTGGTAGTAGTAGAAATAAGAATAATTATAAGAACAGTCATTGTAGTCGCCGTCGTAGTAGTAGTAGTAGTAGCTGTAGTCGTAGTAGTAGTAGTAGTAGTAGTAGTAGTAGTAGTAGTAGTAGTAGTAGTAGTAGTGGTAGTAGTCGTAGTCGTAGTAGTAGTAGTAGTAGTAGTAGTACTACTACTACTACTACTCGTAGTAAGTAGCAGTAATCGTACTCGTAGTAGTAGTTGTAGTGGTGGGAATATTTGACTAGTAGTAGCAGAAGTTGTAGTAGTAGTAGTAGTAGTAGTAGTAGTAGTACTACTACTACTACTCATACTGGTAGCGGCAGTACCTATACGACCACCCTTCGGGTGATACGGAGGTTGTGGGGGGGGGAGAAAGGGGGGGAACCAACATCTGACTAAATCGATCTCATTACCGATCTCAATCAACGGGACACCACGGGACACCGCGGGAATCTTGTCGATCTCACTACCGATCTCACTCAACGAGACACCACGGGACACCATGGGCCACCACGGAACACTACGGGACACGGTGGGACACCTCTCGATCTCACCATAGATCTCACTATCGATCCACCATCGATCTCACTCAACGGGACACCATAAGACACCACGGGACACCACGGGACACCACATCGATCTAAACATCGATCTTACGATCGATCTCAGTATCGATCTCACTCCACGGGACACCACGAGACACCACGGGACACCTGTCGATCTCACTATCGATCTCACTATCGATCTCACTCAACAAAACACCACGGGACAACACGGTACACATCGATCTCACTATCTATATCACTCAACGGGACACCACAAAACACCACGGGACACCACAGAACACCTGTCGATCTCACTATCGATATCACTTTTTGGGACACCACGGGACACCTCGGGGCACCACATCGATCTCAATATCGATCTCAATCTCGGTCACCACGGAACATCACGGGACACCTGTCGATCTCACTATCGATTTCAAAATCGATCTCACTCAACGGGACACCACAGAATTCCACAGGACACCACGGGACACCACGGAACACCGCGGGACACCGCGAGCCACCGCCAGACGGGCGGGCGGGGGAGAATCATTTGTCTTGACTTCGCCTTAGCAGCGGCGGATTCCACGGGACACCACGGGACACCGCGGGACACCGCGAGCCACCGCCAGACGGACGGACGGACCGGCGGGCGGGGGAGAATCATTTGTCTTATGGCGGACACCACGGGACACCACGGGACACCGCGGGACATCGCGAGCCACCGCCGGACGCACGGACGGGGGAGAATCATGTGTCTTGACTCCCTGGCAACGGCGGGTTCATTCCTCTGGCGCGCCCACGCAGCTTCGCCTCGCCCGCACGCACGCCACGAACTAAACGAAATGATTTCCCGGATGGGGGTCACCGTTCCGCTGCGATCTCACCCCGCAACCTCCGAGACATAATCGTAGAGAATGTTATGCCTATACGACCACACTGCGAGTGAGAAGGAAGTTGGGAGGGGCCCAGCAATGGGCAACAGTGGTGACTGTTGTTCTGATGACGCCTGTGGTGCGCAGTCTAGTAAGTAGTGTGATTGTGATCGTGATCGTGAGCGTGATGTGACGATGTTGACGAAGCGCACCACAGGAGGACTTCGGGACACCAACGGGACACCAGCGGGACACCGCGGGCCACCGTTCGCCAGTGGAGGGACTTTTGGTCGGGCGCGGCCCAGCCACAGGATAATTTCCTCTCGCCCGCCCACGCAACTTCGCCTCGCCCGCCCGCCCGCCCGCACGGCACGCACGACACGAACCCGAAATCGACTTCCCGGTTGGGGGGGTCTCCGTTTCACGTCGGACTCACACCCCAATCTCCGATAGCCCCGCCACACGTGGGATGATGATGTTGCTACTCAACATAAGAAGATAGCATCATCGACTCGGAACTTTCCCCAACGATAAAGTAAACTTCGACCTTGCCGTCCCTTTCCCCCGACCAACTCTGTCGTGGCCAGAGATCATTACCTCTCAATTGTGAAGGGGGGATCTATATATTATCGGGGCATGGGATTGGTCTCCAAGATGGGACATACCTCCGAAATGTCTCTCACCCACAACCCAGGCACGGCGGCGGCTTGGGCCACTAGATCCGTCGCCCCCTGTCGCCAGTTACACGGGTAGTTGGCGTGCTGGACTGAGACCGTCTGAACCCTTCTATATCTGTTCCCGGCGGCCTGTGGCGCAGCCCGCCGTCCACACCGAAAGACTCCACACCTACGCACATTCCACGCGAAAGCGCACGAGCCGCCCCGACACGAGCCTGCCGCGCGCCCTCCTCTGTGCTCCTTCCACTGCTGCACCGCCTGGCTCTTCAACGGATCGTTCAATCTTCAACGAGGAGGAGGAGGAGGAGGAGGAGGAGGAGGAGGAGGAGGAGGAGGAGGAGGAGGAGGAGGAGGAGCGCGCCCTGCCGCCTCTGTGGATCGTTCAGTCTTCAACGATCGGCGGCCTTCCGATCGACGGATCGCTCCATATCGGCTGGTTCTTGGGCCACCAGCGGCGTTCAACCTGGAACGCCCGCGCCGGGGTCGCTGCTGCGTCGACGCGACACGAACTGCCCACAGGCTGTTGGACAGGGAAGATCACAAGGGCGGACTGGGAGGAAGGAGAGAAGGAGGACGAGGCCGACGAGGGAGGAGGTGTAGGTTGAGGAGTGCAGGGGAGGTTGTGGGGAGGAGTAAGGAGGCTTGCAAGGGCAGCTCTCTGGTTCAGTATTCAGTATCGTTGCAACGCGTCTTGCGAGCGTACTAGTCGTTGTTAACAACAACACTTGAAGAGCGTCATCGCTCCAGGAACTCCCGCGCTGCATTAGCAGGCGCAGCAGACAGAATACTAGCCGTCCCCTTCGCTGCGTGCACCATTCCCCTGACGGCACGAACACTATTCTTCCTCGCTGCGCCACTCCACTGCCCCTCTGCACTCTGCCCCCGCTGGACCCCCCCTGCCTCCTCGTCGCCGCTGCGCGGTTTTCCCCGAGTTTCTCATCCAGGCACGCCCCCGGAGGGATCGGGGGTTGACCTTCAACATTGGCGACGCGACAGAGAGAGAGGAGGAAGAGGAGGAGGAGGAGGAGGAGGAGGAGGAGGAGGAGGAGGAGGAGGAGGAGGAGGAGGAGGAGGAGGACGAGGAGGAGGAGGAGGAGGAGGCGGAGGAGGAGGAGGAGGAGGAGGAGGAGGGAGGAGGAGGAGGACAGGAGGAGGAGGACGAGGAGGAGGAGGAGGATGAGGAGGATGAGGCGGAGGCGGAGGAGGACGAGGAGGAGGAGGACGAGGAGGAGGAGGAGGAAGTTGAGGGGATGAGAGGTGGAGGTGGAGGTGGAGGAGGATGAGGCGGAGGCGGAGGAGGACGAGGAGGAGGAGGACGAGGAGGAGGAGGAGGAGGAAGTTGAGGGGGTGAGAGGTGGAGGTGGAGGTGGAGGAGGATGAGGCGGAGGCAGAGGAGGACGAGGAGGAGGAGGACGAGTGACTCAGCCCTCTGGACCACCTCTCCCACAGGGCGAGCAGTGCAAGGCGCAGGGGCTCAACGGATGTGCCAACGGCGCTGCTTGACAGGCTGGCCCGCCGTGGACTCCGAGGCGGCGACCTGGCTGAAGCGTGGAAACACCCCCTTGAAAAGGATCCCGCAGGAACCACAGACCGTGATCTGCTCAGGACCGCCCGGGCAGCCCGATCCCTTCAGGGGCTCGTTGTCGACTCCACAGTAGAGCTCCTCCCGCTGCTGCGCGCTCTCGCCCCTGCGCAGCATGCGCATCCTGCCCTCCTCACCCCAGTCTTCGCCCCAGGAATTCTGAAGGTGCCAGTACTCGGTCGCTCCCGAGCCATGCCGACTCTTCCCGTAGCCGAACAGCACCATGGCGTGGTTCAAGATCGCGTCCTTCATACAGTAATCGTAGATTCCGTGTTCGTAGAGATCGATGCCGACGTCCCCCCTACCACTGGAGGCGGCCACCGACACGACCATCGGCCCCACCTCCACAAGAGTGCGGATCATGGGCTCGTACTGGTTCTGCGGGAGGCGTTCCCATCCTAGCATGCCCATGTCAGTCGCCCGCATCGACGTGGCCGCCAAACTTTGAGGGCACTCCTCGTATTTCCCCATGTAGGGGTACTGTTCCTCTGTGAGAATGCCGTGCTCGAAGACGTACTGGAACGCGATGTCCCCAGTGGCGCCGTGGCAACCCCCAGTGCCGCCGCAATGCTTCGTGTTCTCGGCGCACGAGACGAGGTGCTGCACGGAGAAGGTCACAGACTTGTTCTTGGCAATCTCGTAGTTAGCCTCGAGGGCCTTGAGCGCAGAGGCTGCCCAGCACGAACCACAATCCGCCGACCCGTCGGCGTGTGTGATACGCTGTCGTCGTCGTCGTCGTCGCCGGTCCCAAGAGAGTTCAGGAACGAACAGAGAACAGAAACGTTGTAGTTGAGTCGACTCACTCTCCTTTCTCCCCTCGGGGGGGGGGGGGTGCGGTGGGAATCCTGGGTCAGATTGCTGTCCCCCCCAGGGTCCTGGCGTGTTCTGGGAGGGCTCCCTCATGTGGACAGAGGGAACTCCAAGACCCCTCCCCCTCCCCCCTCCCTCTCCCTCAAATCCCCCCTGTGACCGCCCGCCTGTGGTGGAGGGGGAGGGTCCCAGGTCAGAGTGCTGCCCCAGCCCACCCCCTCGGGGTCCAGGCGGGTCTGGGGGGGGGCGCTACCAGGGGTCCCAGGGCAGGTCCCGCCTTCAAGGTCGGCGGCACCGGCCGCAAGGCCTTCACACTAGCCCTGATCCTTGACCTTCTTCATAGAGCGCAGGTGGCCCCAAGAGAACGACTCCGGAAACGTCGGCTTCCGCACCTCCGCCAAATTCACCACCATGCTGCTGCTTCCGTCCGCCACCTCTGCTGCATCATCGCCGGCATGGTCGTGGACCTAGAGAGACAAAACACGACATACAGCCGAGTGTGAATGAAGAGGACACGCGAGAGGACTCAAGATCCTTCCGATGGCCACAATGCCCCAGGAATGCAGAGGACATGGGACGCGAAACACATGACACAAGGGCATCGTTGATTCAGGAAGGCCGACCTACTGTCCAAACTCGACTGGAACCATCAACGTTCGGAGCTCAGCGCGGATTTCTTGGATCGGCGCTTGATCCCCCTCCCTGGCGTGCGCAACGCGCCAAGCGTGGCGCCAGAGGCGCCCCCAGTTGGGCCCAGCGAAGATCCGAGAAACCCGCGCGGACCGCCCAACTAAATTGCTGACATGCATGCGCCGTTCTTCTTCTTCGATGACCAGCCCGTGGAGCCCCCGGCGCTCCTCCGCCGTGTAGTCGGCGAACTTGCCTACGGTGGCCGTCCAGCTGCGCGACGGGTCCTCGTTGTGCCGGTCAACCGCCTCAGCGGCCCCAGCGTAGAGGCCGGCGCGCTTGAGGTACTCCGCGCTTCCAGGCACGTAGTCTCTGCCACGCAGCTCCACGAACTGCTGGAAGGAAGGGGACTTGGCCACGGTCCTCCAACCCTCTCTGGGCTCCCTCCTCCCTTTCGGACGCCCGAAATGGGTCCGAAAAAATTGGCACAATGCCCAACAACAAATGTTGTCCAAAACCGACAGCGGTCGCTGTTGGGCAGGCGGCTTTTTGTCTGCACAATATTATGTTACGTCCGCGGAGTTCAACAGGAACTGCTGCTGGGCACCGTACCCATTCTTTCCGTACCCATTTCGATCGTCCCGATCCCTGGCTCCCAGGAGAAGGAAACAGATACCACTGCTCACCCCGCAGAGCGCCCGTCGCCGCGGCCGGATTCCCCTGAAAGCGCTGGTCAGAACGCACCCAGCAAGAGGTCTGGGGAGTAGCGGTATTGTCACTTTTTGGTTCCCTCATCTCTGGCTCGTTCCTCCCTGGATCCCCCCCTGCCTGACTCCTTCCTCTGTGCTCCTCCCCCACTTCCCACTTGCATTTCTGCAGTCCTCTCCCCCTTCCTCCCTCCTCCACCTCCGCCTCCTCCTCCTCCTCTGGCTCCTCCCCTTCTCCTCCTCCGCCTCGTCCCTCCCCCGCCTTCTCCTCCTCTGGCTCCTCCCCTTCTTCCCGTCCTTCTCCTCTCCAGCCGCCCCTTCACATCTTCCCCCCTCCCCTCTTCCCCTTCTGCTCCCAGCCCACCCCTCCTGCTAGACTGGACGGAGGCCAACGACGAAGCGGAGCGCAGTAGCGCCAGCGCGAGCACCACAGGGAAGGTGGAGGACGCCATCCGCGCTTGAGGCTTCCCCTCAGGAGCAACGCCTGGCCATATGGAGTGTGGTTGACGGACGTGCCAGGCCAAAATGGCTGCGGAGGGAAAGGGAAGGAGGGTGGAACGCCCACGCGATCAATTATCGTACTGGCATGCAAACCAGAAAGCCTACTGGCTTCCGCGAGGCACTGGGCTCCAGCCATTCAGGATATACTAGGTACGTTGTAAGAGAACTATCAACGTCCAGCTTACACAGCCGGTTTCCGTCAACCCTCGCCCAACATGCAGGATGGAGGATGGGCTCCCAGGCTGCGCATTCTGGGTGACCATGATTGCTGTTGGCTGGTTTTCTTGCCGTTACCGGCTTGCTCGCTTGCTTGCTTGCTGTTGCCTGCTTGCTGGACAGCGCGTCATTTTGAAATCAACGCTGGTGGAAGCTTGACAGACGCCAACATCAGCTCGGCACAACAACAATCCAACAAACAATGCCAATTAGAGCGCTACTTTTGCACAACCGCGCAACCCCAACCACGAACCGTGCCACGAACGCCCCAACTACAACTGCCAAACTCAGGAACAACGTGCATCCACTTCTCCACTAGGCACCACACTCGTAACCACAACGCAACACATTTACAAGCTCAGCGGCCCTTGTCCTTGAAACACAGCCCAAGCATATTCTGGACTTGGTTGGAAAAAATGTCTATCATCCCATTTGTAGGTATCCGGCGTGGTCCCAACTCTGTCATTTTTTACACCAGCCAGCGCTATACGACCTCGCGTTGACGACCAACCAAAACCTAATCTAAGCTACTGCCGATTTACTAAACCAGGCGGCCGACGCAAAGTGTGCCAATCGTTTCACCATGGCCACTGTAAGCTTGCAAACCTGACAGAGAAGCAAAGCATTAGTGGTTGACAGAAGCCCATATTGCCTCGAAGCGTATGGTCGTGCAGGAATTCATCCTACTGTAATCGCATCGCCTGCGCTGCAACCATCGCGCCACACCAGCCTGCTGCCGCACAGCCTTCTCGCCTACAGCAAGCCCATGCAGCCCAGTCTATGGGCACGTCCAATGCCAGACGCGCAGGGCAATCCACCAAACGACCATAAGTCTTAACCAACCCTACATTTCAGGGAATGAGCAGTACTGTCAATGCTTGTCATCTTCTCTGGTCCCCTCTGTTGCAATCGATCACTGGCTGAGCGGCGTCTCCGATTTCACATTCGTGGCCGCACCACGCCAGGCCGCTGACCAAAAGTGCACACTGGACCCGCGACAGCCCACACCACTCGCCGCTCTCTTGCTCCCTCAAACGCTTGGAAGTCTGAAAATAATGTACACCAACCTTCCCCCCTGTTTCTGCCGGAGCATCTCGTTGATGATCATATCCACTGATCGCCACAAGCCCTTCTGTCGATCGAGGACCCCGGGGCCCTCATCATCAGATGGAAACTCGCGGGTGACCCTGCCCTCAAGAATTCCTTCGCGCCTGCCCCCAGTGGCCGGCACCTGCTTCCACCACCCTGGCCGGTGCAAACCCTCTGGGCACTCCCCTCTGCTCTGCTCCCCCATCCTCGCCCAGCTGCGCACAGGGGGGCCTGGACGAGTGACTCCCCCCTCCTTCCTGGACTCTCGCACATCGCCTGTCCTTCTCCTCAGACTCTGTGCCGCCGCTGGCTGTCCGTCTTCACCCTTCCCCCAACGGTCAACTCCCGAGATGCGCAGGAGGACCGCGTGGAAGAACAGGAGGGGGAAGCAAAGGCGGGGAGAGAACGATGACTAGGAGTGGCGGCCAGGGACGACAACGAGCTGCAAGAAGACTTCCCCATATCCGCCGGCCCCCTTGTGGGGCCACCAGGCTGTAGGACGAGGGTTTGCTGTTCCCTGCGCCAGGTCCAGTTTCCAGTTTCCACTGTTACAGTTCTGCTTCTTGTTGTATTACTGTTCCTTGTTGTAGACCGCGCGAGGGGGGGGAGCCAAAAAGTGCCCTGGTTAGCGTCTCCTGAGGGGGTTATCAAAATTGCTTGGGGGGTCGAAATTGACGCCCCTCACGCAGATCGGCGGGGTCAGGTTCCGGAAACACAATTAGGATTTGCCACATTCTGAAATTCGGTGGCACCCCTCACGCATATCGGCGGAGTCAGGGTCGAACACCTGATGGGATTTGCCGCATTTCTGAAATTCGGCGGCACCCCTCACGCAGATCGGCGGGGTCAGGGTCGACAAACCAATGGGATTTGCCACACGTCTGAAATTCGGTGGCACCCCTCCTGCAGATCAGCGGGGTCAGGGTTGAACACCTGATGGGATTTGCCGCATTTCTGAAATTCGGCGGCACCCCTCACGCAGATCGGCGGGGTCAGGGTCGACAAACCAATGGGATTTGCCACATGTCTGAAATTCGGTGGCACCCCTCCTGCAGATCAGCGGGGTCAGGGTCGAAAAACACATGCGATTTGTCACATGTCTTGAAATTCGGCGGCACCCCTCATGCATATCGGCGGAGTCAGGGTCGAAAAAACCAATGGGATTTGCAACATTTCTGAAATTCGACGGCACCCCTCACGCAGATCAGTAGGGTCAGGGTCGAAGAACCCATGGGATTTGCAACATTTCTGAAATTCGACGGCACCCCTCACGCAGATCAGCAGGGTCCGGGTCGAAGAACCCATGGGATTTACCACATGTCCGAAATTCTTTGGGAAACCTGTGCACAGCATACGGGAACAGGTTCAAAATGCAACACTGAGTTCAACAATATCATCATAATCTCAATTTCTCTTGCCGATGCTGCTTCACGGCGGCGCCGAAGCCTCATGATTTAGCTCTTGCGTAGCCAATTATTCGAGAAAAGGGGCCGGCGGCAGGGGGCGAAGCCCTTACGGATAATCAAGCACCCGCGGAAGGCACCCCCGTCCTTCGAAGATCCCCGCCGCAGCAAACTCCGCTGCGACCTGCGTGGTGCGAGCGATCTCCAACCAGGCAAGGCCCCTCCGCCCCATGTCTCCTTGCTCGGAACATGTATTGCTTACTCCATCTCGGTGGTTTAATTCATTGCTCATGTGCTCCCCATTCCTTGTTCGTGCTCGATATATTTACACATGCCTCATTCCGCATACCCTTACACAAACTATAATTACACCTCTCCCCTTTTCAACAAAAACCCATCCTACAAACATCCCAATCAGTAATTCGGTACACGAATACAAACTACGCGCAAGGAATGTCGAGCTAGTGCATGGGTTGGCATAGGCTGCCATCAATCAAAGCCATCGGCGAGATACAGGAACACGTGATCGTGCGGGACGCAACTTTGAGTCATATGCGCAGCGACCACATGGCGCCAACAAAATTCAAAGAGGAGGAAACTGTTCGGTCATGATTGGATTTACCTGACGGGCCTACGAGCATGCACAGAAGAAGACGAAAGAGGAACAACTGCATAATCATATTCATTCGAAAATCAGTGCCGACGTCTTGGATCAGCATTGGACGCGGAGCGCACCAGAGGCGGCGCCGCCAAGAATTCCCAGCGCCAATCCAAGAGATCCGTGCGACACTCCTTCAGCTTACTTGTGCCGCTTGCTCCTCCTCGAAAAATCGAGGAAACTGCTCGGTCACGACATACTTCAACCGACGGCACCACGTGCCTGCCACGGCAAGCGGCAGACCTCGAATTCGTGCAGGGCCGGCGACAAGCTGCTGTGACGCACGAGCTAGCCATGGAGCGAACGCGAGGCACGCGTGATTGCGCCGTACATCCGCGTCGTCTGAAAAAACACCATCGAAACCCGCAAACCCCTCCAGGCATCGTGTGTTTTCCACACATCCCACCACTCGTTCACTCACTCACACTCACCCACTCACTCACTCACTCACTCACTCACTCATTCACTCATTATCATCAACATCGTCATTGTCAACACCGCGTCACCATCACTCGTAATCATCAGCACTCATCCTCATCACCGCTCATCATCATCATCACCAACGTCATCAGCCATCGATCATTCACCGTCACCATCATCATCATCATCATCATCATCATCATCATCATCATCATCATCATCATCATCATGACATCATCTTCAACAGCATCATCGCCAGTCACTCAATTATCAGTTCGTGGTCACTCACATGAGTCCTCTCGGCAAACCTGTAACTGTCGTCATGTTTGGCCTTCCCAGGCCTGAGTATGGGGGGTGAGCGAATTGCGATGGAGTCTCGGGCGGGAGCCCCCTCCCTATGGTGCCCGCAGATCATGTTATAAATCGGAGCGGGTCATTCGATCCCTGTAGATGTCGTCACTGTTGCGCTCTTGAGGCCTGAATATGGGGGAAATCTCAAGCAGGAGCTTTGTCTGCGAGGGAATTTCGAAAAAGTCCCACGCCAGTTGTCGGCAAACATCTCGCGACTCCGCAGTAGTGCGGGACACCGGAGCGATTGAGGGGCTCACGACGACGACGGCGAGACAGCGGCTGGGCGCAAGGGTAGCCTCTTGTATCCAGGCCGGGGGTGGTAACCCATCCTCGGCCGAATCGGGGGCTGGGATAACCCCTTGTCTCCTGGCCGCCGGTGGTACCCCACCGGCGGCCGAATCGGGCGCAGGGGCAGCCCCTTGCGTCTGGGCCGGGGGTGGTAACCCATCCTCGGCCGAATCGGGGGCAGGGGTAACCCCTTGTCTCCGGGCCGCCGGTGGTAACCCATCTGCGGCCGACTCGGGCGCAGGGGGAGACTCTTGCGTCCGGGCCGGGGGCGGTAACACATCCTCGGCCGAACCGGGGCAGAGGGAAACCCTTGTCCCCGGGCCGCCAAAGGTAACCCGTCGACGACCGAATCGGGCGGAGGGGTGGCCCCTTGCGTCCGGGCCGGGGTTGGTAACCCATCCTCGGCCGAATTCTTTCCACTTTTATATGTTTTCAATAACGCGTCCGAGCAGCTCAACTTTCCATGTGAATGGGGGGCCACTAGCGCGAATTTGTGTCATGGGGAGGAGGAGGAGGAGGAGGAGGAGGAGGAGGAGGAGGAGGAGGACCAGAGGGAACCCAGGATGCATGAACGATGGTGATACACCCTCCTGCCCATGCTACCTCCTCAAAAGTCCCAAAGGCTTCGCGAACCAGCCGTCGGCGAATGCGCGCGCGCTGGCCGAGGCGGCGACGGCGCCGAGTGAAATCGATTTGTTTGCCCCGACCAGGGGGACGGGGGGAGCACATGGAGAAGAAGCAGCGGAAGGATGACGACGGGGCAAGGATGGGGAGAGGGCGACGATGATGAGGAGGTGGAGAAGGAGAAGGAGGAGGAGGAGGAGGAGGAGGAGGAGGAGGAGAGGAGGAGGAGGAGGGGAGGTTAAATAGAATGAGGAGGAGAAATAGAAGGATGAAGAGGAGGAGGATGAGGATGAGGATGAGGATGAGGATGAGGATGAGGATGAGGAGGAGGAGGAGGAGGAGAGGGCAGAGCAGAGGGCGAGAGGAGGGTGTCTGCCAGGGCGAGGAGGAAAGGGCTAAGGGCAAGCTGAACATATTCTCATGTGGGGTCACTCCGTCGGGATCATTCTAGGGAAACGAAAAATGACATAAACATGAAAACTCGGAGGTCCGCGCGGATGTCTTGGATCCGCGATGGACCCCCCTACCTGGCGCGCGGAACGCGCAAGGGGCGGCGTCGGAGGCGCCGCCAGGGGGCGCCAGCGCGGATCCGAGAAATCCGCGCGGACCGCCGAGTTTGTATGTTTCTGCCATTGCTCGCTCCCCTATTTTACCATGCGAACCTCGCGAGGTCTCGACTCCTTCCTGGGGACCGGTTCTCGTTCGGGGATCTTCTGATCCAGGTCAATCCAGACCCGGGTCAGCAGGAAACCAAAAACTGCAATGCAGGACAAAAAACTGCAACGCAGGTCTTCGCAAACCCGGGTCAGCCAATATGTGCGGCCGCCTCGCGGCCACGAACGGCTCGCTAACCCGGGTCAGCCAGAGGGGGTCTTCGCTGCATCCTGTAGGATCTGGTGCCGTGGCTGACCCCCGTTTGCATTGACCCCCGTCCCAAGGCTCCCGACTCGTCCCGAGTCATCTTCTGCCGGTCCCCGCGCCCGGCAAAGGGGCCCCCCAGGACGGCGAAGGCAGCCGAGAACTCCCGTCGTGCCTGGGCCCCCCGAAGGGGTCTGGGGCCGTCCCCCGCGGCCCTTTCTGCTTGAGACACATCCCCTCCTCCTCCGCCTCCTCCGCCTCCTCCTCCTCCTCCTCTGCCTCCGCCTCCTCCCCCTCCTGCTCCTCCGCCGCCTCCTCCTCCTCCGCCGCCGCCGCCGCCGCCGCCGCCGCCGCCCGCCTCCTCCTCCTCCTCCTCCTCCTCCTCCTCCTCCTCCTCCTCCCTCCTCCTCCTCCTCCTCCTCCCTCCTCCTCCTCCTCTCTCCTCCCTCCTCCTCCTCTCCTCCTCCCTCCCCTCCTCCTCCTCCCCTCCTCCTCCCCCGCTTCCGCTTCTCCTTCTCCTCCCCCTCCTCCTTCCCCTCCTCCTCCGCCGCCGCCTCCTCCTCCTCCTCCTCTTCCTCCTTCTCCCCCTCGTCCTCCTTCTCTTTCTCCTCCTGTTTTTTTCCAGCCTCCGCCTCCCCAACACTCCATGAGCACAGTTGAGGCGCGAGGCGAGCTCGCTGCAAGAGGCGGAGCATCCCGATTAGCTCGCACCTAGAACCCTCGGCCCAGGTTATGTGAAAACAGAGCAGTGAGAAGGGAAAGCGCCGTCGGCCAAGGAGCCCCAATCAGATGCGAGACCTAACTACCTCCAGGTGTCCAAGACTTCGAGATGCCTTCACCACTGACTGCAGGGTCGCGCAGAGCCACGGGAACTGCCCAGCTTCGGCCCGAGGCTTGTGCAAGCCCTCGGCGGGTCTTCGGGCTGGCGCCCCGTGGCGCATGCCCCTTGTCTCCTTCAGGACAACATCTCGCGGCTCCCCTCAGGCCCGTCCCTCGAGGCTCCCCTAGCATCAACCCTCAACGCTCCGCGCGGATGTCCGAGCGTGCCAGAGGCGGCGCCGGCGGCGACGCTAGGGGGGCCCACCGCCGATCCAAAGGTTCCGCGCGGACCGGCAGAAGTTTCTGCTCACGCCGTTCTCGCTTCTCTGATCCCCTCTCCTGCCCAGATCCACCGCCCCCTGGAACCTGCGCCCTGGCATACACTTTGGCCCCCGTGGGCCCAACTGTATCCACATCCACCGCCTCGGTGGTTACGTACAAATTCCCTCCTCTCCCTCGGCCCCGCGCGGGGGAGGGGCGCCGGGCCTTGCGCCGGAGGGCCTCCTCCTCCTTCTGCCACTGCTCCTCCTGCAGGGCGAGCCATAGCCCCGCATCGCTCTGGCTGGGAGCGGTCAGGGACAGCTATGCAAAGTCGCGCCTCGGGGCCCAGACCGGAGTGACCCCAGACCGTAACTGTCCTGGACAACTCGGGCGTCCACCCGCACAACCCGGGCGTGCAACCCTCCCGAATCACCAGGGCTGGAGGCGGTCCAAGGTTACCAGCCTGGAACATATCCCTATCCCTATGCTGGGCATCTCCTCATCACGATGCCGATCTTAGGCATTCCCTTATATTTTGAGGGCGCATCCGTAGGACTGTCATCGCCTTCTGGCGTGTCAATCTTAGGGACAGAGATAAGTTCGAGGCTGGTAAAAAAGGGAACTGCAGCTTCGCGACTCGGGGGCCCAAACCGGAACTGCCCCGGGCAGCAGCTGTCCCAGACACGTTGGGCGTCCAAGCGAGGGGCGCGGATCCCAGGGTTCGGCGGTGGACAAACCTCCCTTTAGTAAACCTCCCATTAATGAAAACGGCCTGGGGCCGAAACCGACGGACCTGGACCCGCAAAAATATCGGCCGCAACGCACTCTCGCGAACTGAAAACGGCCAATTCCTTAATCGACGTGTCAGGGTAGGAGGTCTGTCCACCCCCGAAGGGTCGCCGGTGCCCTCCGCGGCGGTGAGCGCAACCCTGGAGCGCGCAGCGCTGGGCCGTCTTTCCACACTCCTCGCTATCGCTCGGACGTCCATTTCCCGTGCATGTTTCGGTTTCGTGCGTGTTCTTTTGTTTCCTCGATGGTCCAGGATTGTCCTCCACGGCTTCGCCGAGAAGAAAATGCACACGTCCGAGCGATGCCAGGACACACAACGAGGTGCCAGTTCCTGCCGGCGCAGCTCTGATTCAGAGCGCAGGGCTGTCCGGCGCAGAACAGCGGGCCAGGGACGGAGCAGGGACGGGCTGGAGAGCGAGGAGCGGAGGAGCGAGAAAAGGAGGAGGAGCGCAAGAATCATGAGGCGCAGCAGGTGCCGATCTCATCTACATGCTGACGGCATCTTGAGCTGCGCGCAGTAAGTGAACGTCTGATGAGGAAGATTGGGGTGGGGATGCAGCGTGCCGTACTTTATTATAACAGTGCAATGACAGCACCGTGTATGCATGGGCGCTCTCTCGCTCGAACTGGGAAGTATACAATGGCGGGAGAGCGAGCTCAATGCGGATGATGGGATCGGAGAGAGGGGAGCGGACGAGGGACATAAAGCCAAGGAGGCGGGGGCAAGTGAAATAGTGAGGGAAATAATCCGGACAATGAGGGTATCCGAACAGGCAGTTGGCAGGCGTCTCGACCTTGACTCTGTGTGTGGTCGTCCACTCGCCCACTATGGCTTTGATGTGTGCCCAAACCCACGCTGGCCTCGAATTGATGAACATCGCTTTAAGCTCCGGTCAAGTCTGCTGGAGCTCACGGAGCTCTGGCGCAGCTAATTCACCAACCTATTTCTCAAACCGCCTACGCAAGAGGCTGGGCATGGAATCGGGGTAGAGGGAGGTGAGGAGGGAGGAGAGGTACAGACTCTGAGGACGTGCTCGGCGCTGCTCGGCAGCGGCAGCAGCGCATCCTTGCATCGCTGCCTGACATGCCGCACACAGGCGCGACCGCGATAGTTTATGCCACGGTGTGCTATCTACTGCTTCGGCCCACCTCTGCACTATGGCCTGTGTCTCCTTCCATAATGGTCCAGACCACTCGCCGCGGAGAATCGCGACAACTCCACAGCAAGTTTCCGCGCTGGTTCGCAACTGTTCGACCCAGGGGCGCCATTCTTGTGCTGTAAAGCCTCCCGTGCGCCACATGTGGGCCTGGCACCAGGGCGCAAGCGGCCTATGGCGCCCTCCCGGGACCCAGCCACACAAGGAGTGAAGTGTAGGGCCATCGAATGAATTCGGAGGGAGGCGCAAGACACGATGCAAAAAGAGACGCTCATGATCAAGCATGGACTGGAGAGGGCGGAAAAACTGAGCCAGATACGATAGCACTGATAAAGCTAGGGTGGAATAGGAGCGGAGAGAGGCGTCGGAAGGGGCACGAGTAGTCGGAATGAAATAAGCTCTCTCGAGCCAGTTCTCCTCAAAGGGAGGAGAAGGAGGAGAAGGAGGAGAAGGAGGAGGAGGAGGAGGAGAAAGGGGTCAGATTTTTTCCATCTGGACGCTTAGCCTCGATCGGAGATCTACTGACCTGGGTCAATCCAGACGCGACACTGGCCCTACAGGATCAGGCAGGATCTGGCGCTCTGGCTGGCCCCTGTTGCACTGACCCCCGTCTCTTGGTCCCAGACTCGAGTTCGGCCCCTGGGCCCACTATCAGGCCCCAGGGCAAGCCAGAGTGGATCTGGCAGGACGAAGCCAGGACGAGGAGAAAATCGGGTGAGGATAAATCGAGAATCTCTGAGATCCGGGGCAGCTGGAGGATATCTCGGACGCCGCGGCCTTCTCAGAGCGTTCTGGAGCGCTCCGGACTGGATGCATCCTCGTCCTGGCCCCATCCGATCTGGGGCGGACAACTGGGCCCGGGAAGGGGTCAGGACCTCTGGGGCCGCGGACGGAAGAAGTCATCTACAGTCGGGGCGTTGACCTAAGGAACCCTAACTAAGGAACGAGGCCCCTTTTTGTTCCATGAGTTACACTTTGATTTCCGATCGAAAACATAAGGACAACCTGAGGCAGGCTGTGAAACACTTAAGGAACGCGGAGCCCCTCCCCAACCAAAAGGGCTCCTTCTTCAGGGCCACGACTGTATCGCCGGGTGTCTGGGACTCCTGGGAGGCCTTCGCGAGAGCGACTCAGCCCGATCAAGGGGCAACTCATCTGGTCAAGAACAAGCTGGATTGCACGGCATTGAGCTGATTATGCTGGATTTGGCCAGCCCCGCCCACGGGTATACCAGCGCCGATGCTGATTAAAATTCCCAGGACTTGCAATCCAATTTTTGCGTGCCGCGCTGCGCTACTGGTGCCGAGGTGATGTCGTGCAATCGATACGCACCAGAAGTACCACGAAGCCAGTGGGCGCGAAGCGCACAGCAACACAGCAGCGCGACGAGACGGCGACGGAAAGGGGGGCGACTTCTGCGGGCAGTGCGCACAACACACAACAAGACTCTTGCGCGGCTCGTCGGCTGGCCAGCGAGGGGTCAGGGTGCCGTTGGCGCAAACGGACGGAGCGACTTCGGGTGTCTTCTGGTGGACATACCAGCGCGAGCCGCGGCTGCACCCGCCACAAGCTCACGAAAGTGGGGTCAGTGTCGCGGTCGGCAACGCCCAGAGATGACGAGACCCGCTTGGGTCTGCGCAGCCACGCACTCCACTGGACCTCCCACAAAATCTCGCGAGAGCGACGACGCTTGCGCGAGCCGTGGCGGCTGCGATGGATAAGAATATGTTCAGGGGTCGCGGCGCTGGCGAACGCGCGGCGCAGCCGAAGCCTAGGCGGGGCCGTTTCGAGGCGAGTTCTTCTCATTCCCAGCCTTCCTGCGTTGGGTACTCGTTTTGAAGAAAGCACTGCGCGCGCGTCTTCTTCGCCTCCCGCCTCCCTCCTCCTCTCCTTTTCTCTCATGCCTCTCACCTCGTTATTTCCTGCGTGCCAGCTTGCCTCCCACCTGGCCAAACTGTCGCCACTTTCGAGAGCTGCTGGGGTGTCCAGCGAAGTGACGTCCCACCCAAACGCTAATGGGACCTCGCCATCCCTGTGGGGCTGCGATTTGCGAAACTGCAGCCACTTTCGAGGGCTGTTGTGGGGAGCAGCGGAGTGACGTTCTTACCCAGATTCAAATGACTGTCGCCGCTTTCGAGAAATGCAGGGGGGTCCACTGGAGTGACGGCTTACCCTGACTCAAATGGAACCTCGCCATCCCTGGGGGGCTGCGATCTGCGAAACTCTCGCCACATTCGAAGGCTGCTGGGGGGACTCAAAAGAAACCTCGCCATCCTTGGGGGCTGCGATCTGCGAAACCGTCGCCAGTTTCGAAGGAATGATGGGGGTCCAGCAGAATGACGTCTTACCCAAACTCAAATGAGACCTCGCCATTCCTGGGGGGTGCGATCTGCGAAGGTGTCGTCACTTTCGAGGGTTGTTGGAAGGTCTAGCGGAGTGACGTCCTACCCAAACTCAAATCGGACCTCGCCATCCTTGGAGGGCTGCGATTTGCGAAAGTGTCGCCCCGTTCGAAGGCTGCTGCGGGGTCAGGCGGAATGGTGCCTTATCCAAACTCGGACGAGACCTCGCCATCCCTGGGGGCTGCGATCTGCGAAACCATCGACACTTTCGAAAGCTGCTGGAGGGCCCAGCAGAGTAATGTCGTACCCAGATTCAGATGATACCCCGCCATCTCTGGGGGGCTGCGATCTGCCAAGCTATCTGCGAAACTGTCGCCACCTTCGAAGGCTGCTGGGGGGTCCAGCGGTGTGACGTCCTTATCATATTCAAATGAGACCTCGCCATCCCTTGGGGGGCTGCGATCTGCGAAACCGTCGCCACTTTCAAAGGCTGCTGGGGGGCCCACCGGAGTGACGGCTTACCCTGACTCAAATCAGACCTCGCCATCCTTGGGGGGCTGCGATCTGCGAAACTGTCGCAACTTTCGAGGGCTGCTGTGGGGTACAGCGGAGTGAAGTGTTACGCGGGCCGCCAAGAGACCTCGCCATCCCTGGGGGGCTGCGAAGCTGGCGGGCGAGCTAGGACTCGCTTGCTTCTTGCACGAACTGTCAGCAGGTTCGGCCAATTTTTCGGGCGCCGCGGCGAGATTGGCGACGTGCCCTTTTTTCAGTGTAGGTCCGCAGTCCGCTAACTCCCCCACGCCCTATGTACAGGGTGGAAATTTGGATCTGCGTAGCTCGCAGCCGACTGACCTCCCAGGAGCTCACGACCACGACGCCACTATCGCAAGAGAGGGCAACCATGGAAGCGAAATCTAGACGGGACTTGCATTACCCCACGCACTCCCCTATACCTCCAAGCGCTCATTAAAGTGGGGACAGTTGCGCAGTCGGCACCACCAAGAGAGGGCGAGCCCTGCACCCCGATGGACCTCCCACATACTTACGACTGCGGCGACGGTTGCGCGGTTGACAACACCCGGGGAAGCGAGGTACAATTTGCATCTGCGAAGCCTCGCACTCCGCGTGACCCGACGCAAGCTCATGAAAGTGGGACAATTGGCGGTCGGCAACACGCAGAGATGACGAGACCCGTCTGGGTCTGCGTAGCCATACACTCCACTTGACCTTCAACAAGCTCGCCAAGGTGGCGACACTTGCGCGGTTGGCAGCACCCAGGACGGGCGAGGAATAGGAAACGACGATGCAGCGAAGACGAAACGCCAAGGCAGCGAGGAGAGGAGGAGGAGCATGAGGAGGATGAGGAGGAAGAGCAATAGCGATGCTTGATTCAAAACGAGTGCCCACTCAAAGGAGGGGCGGGAATAAGCAAGCAGTGCCAACCAAGAAGGCGGAACTCATGCATGATTAACATGTCGAATACCACCTAGATGGAACAACTAAAACGTGTCCATAGCTGTTGTCAGACACGATCCACATGGGACATCGTGTTGATAGCCATCGACAGCTCTGCTCGAAGCTCCAACGGCGAGAAAAGAGTAGCATGCTGCACTCATACTGAACCCCGAGCTTTGCATTGTACGGCTGTATTGGTGGTCCGTGAGGGGAAACTGGCCAACGAGACAGACTGGCCATCATCGGCACGACCGCTTCACGCGCCCAAGCGCGCACGCTGGGGAGCAGTCCTGCGACTGAAGGTCCAAGAACACCTGGCGCTGCGCATCCCCTCGCGCCCCTCCCCGAGAAACGAGATGGAAGAACTCAGGCGCCAATCATCCCTCATGAACCCGCCCTTCCCTGAGCTATGACTCGCGTGCGTCGTGGTTGTCTCCTCTGCTTCACACGTGTAGTTTGCCGTGCTCCTTCCTCCACTGCATGGTTTCCCTTCCCCGAACTCACCGTCGCTTGTTCAAACCATGATCTCAGTAAGCACGGTATCCTTCAAGCATGGTGCGTGTTGGAACAAGTGACCTCTGCCACCACAGAGTATGCACTGGCTCTACCTTGCGTCAACGCTGGGGCCAAACACACGCCCATGCTTTCGAACGAGCATGTGCAACACATCGCTATATGTTGCACAACTGTTCAACGTCCTCAACCATACAATATCCGCAGCCGTGCCGCTGGGCACGAAACGGACTGAACTGAGGACTTTTCGAGTGCCCTGTGCCAAATATTGTAAACACGCCTCCAGGGGCTCAGACCCGCGAGTTCCAGACATTGCTTGGCCATTCTGGGGTGTGGCGCACGCCTTTCCGACGCCGCGGGAACGCTGCACGGAATGTGCACTTCCAGCGTGGCCTCAGGTGGTTCCATGGGGGCGTTCTGCAGCTCGCTCGGGGTTCTCTTGGGCCGCCTTGGTCGTGCCGGGGGTCGGCCCGAGAGGCCAACAGTTTTTGACATATGGCAAGCTCGCCTTGTCAATCTTAGGGGCTCGAAGGGGGTGCAGGGGCCCTCCACCCCATTGTGCCCCCCGAGAAGCCCCCAAGCCAGAAGCATCTAAGAGGCCTCAAGGAAGCCTCGGAGGCCTGCAGGAAGCCGCCAAGAGGCCTTCCAATAGACCTCACCCAAATACGCCTCTAAGAGGTCTCTTGTCGAAGACCCGGGCTCAGTGACGTGTTGGGCCAAATGCCACCAGACAACGTTTGGACCTAGTTGGCCCAGGAATGCAACAGACTCCCAAACAACCTGGACGAGGTCCAGAGTGGAATTCGACTCCGTTCTCCCACAAACGTACGCCACACAATGTTTTTGTTTTTCTGATGCGCCAAATCTTTTCATTGGCTTTGTGACCTTCTTCCTCGTCGAACGCCACGGGTGACACAACCACATCGCGGATCAAAAGGTCGCTCGGCAAACCAGAAACACCGCACAGGCCGACCTGCAGTAGGCAAACTCATGCAATGGACTCCAGCCTGAACAACACATCGAGAGTCCAGTTGCGACCGGAGGGAGGAGAGAGGAGGGCAGAGGAAGAGCAGGAGGACGAGGAGCAAGATCCATAGGCTTCGTGATGCTGCCAACCAGGGCGACCCTCCGGCTGTGATCGCAGGCCTGCCCCCAGAACACAGCACTCGGCCGCGGCCTCCGAGCGCTTGCCGGGACAACGGGAGCACTTCCGGGCACGCTCTCGGCGAGGGCAGGTACCAGGGCATCCCTTGGGGAAGATAAGATGGGAACGTTGAGGAGGAGGAGGAGGAGTATGAGGAGGAGGAGGAGGAGGAGGAGGAGTATGAGGAGGAGGAGGAGTATGAGGAGGAGGAGGAGGAGGAGGAGGAGGAGGAGGAGGAGGAGGAAGAGGAGGAGGAGTATGATGATGATGATGATGATGAGGAGGAGGAGGAGGAGGAGGAGGAGGAGGAGGAGGAGGAGGAGGACGAGGACGAGGACGAGGAGGAGGAGGAGAGAGGGGGGTTCGTAAATCATGGCCTGGTCCCGGCCCCTCGATCGTCCTGGCTCGTCCGCAAGCTGGTCCCCAGACATCCGAAGATCTGATTTGTTTCCAGTGCGCTGCTCCGGAGGTCCCGACCCCGAATCTTCGTTGTTCGTCCCGAATCTTTGTTGTTGATAGGAAAGCGGGCCCGAAAGCGGGCCCCAAAGGCCGAAACCGATTACAATCGCGCGGATCGACAAAATCATCTCGTCGAAGCTCTGGGTCCCTCAAACCGCTCCTCTTCTCGGCGATGGAGGGGAAGTTATCGGGGGACCAACTCAGGGGGATAAACATCGAGCTGGAATCGGCGATACATCGCCGATAGATCGCCGATAGTCCCAGAATCCGAACGTTCCGAGGAATGGTGGGGCTATCGGGCCGCTGTCGGCGATCAAATGGGCGATTGGGGGTCGATGCGTCCTCAACTGAGCCTATCCCCTCCTGCCATTGCACCTCGTTTTCGGGTCCGAACTCTGCTCTCAGGCAGCCGTTCGGGACGATTCGGGCACGCCCAGAACGCCCTCGACGAGGCGCAGCTGATGCAAACCACCCCAGGTCTCGAAAACGTTGGACAACTTCCGAACACGTTGGGAAACATCAGAAAACTTCGAGCATACCCATACCCCCTATCTCTCCCTGACCCTCTTCAACGCCAGATGGCCTTCGGCTCATAACTCGGGCATCCAGCGGATTTCGGGGAGATCCGACAACCACCAAAACGGTCTCGGCGAGGATCAGCCGCTGGAAGGCAGCCCGAGGCTGGAAAACCACCGAGAACAAACAAAAACGTCCGAACACCTCAAACCTCGAACATCATCCCCTGAGCCTATCCCCCCTGACGTCCTCGACGAGGCGCAGCTGATGGAAACCACCTCGGGCCTCGAAAACTTTCGAAAATGCCCGAAAACTTCCAACAACAAGTTCAGGTCAGCGGCTGCTCGGGGCGATCCAGGCACCCCTGGAACGCTCTCGGCGATGCGCAGCCGCCGGAAGGCATCCCGAGCCTGGAACACCGACAGGAACCTTTGAAGACGCCCGACAACCCCGAGCATCGAAATTTCGTCGCCCCCTGCGCCCATATCGGAGGCGGCCAAGAGGGGGGCGTCCAAAGGAGAGAACGCGTTTCACGGGCGCTCGCCTTGGGAACATTCGGCGGCGCGTCTCAAACCAGGGGGTGAGCCCCACCCCAACACTCAGCGCCGTCGATCAAAACTAGGGGGACTCCCCCCTCCCGACCCCTCCCCCCCTCCCATGAGAGGGAGGGGGTTGAAAACCCCTCCCCCCCCTTGGCGCCGGCGCCGGCGCTAGCGGCCGCCAGCAGCGCCCACGGCGGGGACGCAGCGACAAGGACCAGAGGCAGCCCAAGGGGGGGGGCGGGGTTCCAACCCCCCCCCCCGCCCCCCTGGCGCCGGCGACGGCGGAGACGCAGCGAGGATTACCACCACTACCACCACCACCACCACCACCACTACCACCACCACCACCGCCTCAACCCACCACCACCACCACCAACAGCACCACACAACCACCACCACCACCACCACAGCCACCACAAACCACCACCACCACCACCACAAGTCACCATCACCACCACCACCACCACAAAAACCCACCACCACCACCACCACCACAATTTACCGCACCACCACTACCACCGCCGCAACCACCACCACTGCCAGCAGCACAACCCACCGCCACCACCACAAACCACCACACCACCACCACCGCCACCACCACCACAGCAAACGTCCACAAACCAGAGCCACCACCACAACCCACCACCACCACCACAACCACAAACCACCACACCGCCACCACCACACCACCACAACCAACACCACAACCACAACTCACCATCACCACCACCACCACCACCACCACCACAAAACCCACCACCAGTACCACCACCACCACCACCACCACCACCACCACCACCATCTACCACACCACCACCACCGCCACAACCACCACCACTACCAGCAGCACAACCCACCACCACCACCACCACCACAAACCACCATACCACCACCACCACCGCCACCACCACCACCACCACTACCACCGCCACCACCATACCACCTCCACAAACCACCGCCACAACCACAACCAACCACCACCACAACAAACCACCGCCAAAACACCACCACCACACCACAACCCACCACCACCACCACCACCACAAACCACCACCACCACCACAAACCACCACCACCACCACCACCATCACCACCACCACCACCACCACCACCACCCACCACCACCACCACCCACCACCACCACCACCACCACACCACCACCACCCACCACCACCACCACCACCACCACCCACCACCACCACCACCACCACCACCACCACCACCACCACCACCACCACCACCACCCACCACCACCACCACCACCCACCACCACCACCACCACACCACCCACCACCACCACCACCACCACCACCCACCACCACCACCACCACCACCACCACCACCACCACCACCACCACCACCACCACCACCACCACCACCACCACCACCACCACCACCACCACCACCACCACCCCACCGCCACAACCACCACCACCACAATAAACCACCACACCACAACCACCACAACCACCACCACCGCCACCACCACCACCACCACCCACCACCACCACCACCACCACCATCGTCGTCCTCGTCGACGCTCCCCGCCACTGCCGCCTGCCGCCGCAGGCGCAGGCGCCGGCCCAGAAATGGAAATCGTCGTCCCCGCCGCCGTCGCCAGCCGCCGCCGCGCCGACGCAAGCGCCGGCCCGAGGAGAGGGGAAGCAGGGGGGGGAGGGGGGGTGGTCCGGTTCCAACCCCCCCCCTCTCCAAGCGACCACAGAATGCGCTCTTTCAAAAGGGGGGGCGCAAATCATGGCCGGCAACATGTGCGCGGCCCAGGGGGGACCGGGGACGCATTGAAATAACAAGAGGCGCCATGAAATCTGGGGAGATATCATGACCCCTGTCCTGGTATCCACCCCCCCTGAATCATCACCCCCCTCTTCCCTGACCTCCAGCGCCAAAAAACAGCCCTCCAGACCTACAGCCTGCCTCCGAAACCTGGACGGGCACTTGGATGTCGAGGTGCTGGTGATATTTTCGTAGCCCTCCTGGAAGGCCAGGGCTGGCCACCCCCGCCCACTTTGGAGTCCCGAAACAGTGCGGTGACAGACCGTGCGGTGACCTCGAAATCCCCCAAGACCTCACCGCACGGTCCGTCACCGCACGGTCTTGGGACCCCGGAGGCCCCCGTCGCCCGAGACGTCCTCGGAGAACGACCCGAGTCCCCAAACCGTACGGTGACCCCGAATCCCCACCGACTCACCGCACGGTGTGGTCACCACCCTGTTTGGGGACCGCCGATAATACGGAAGGACGAATCAGGGACACCCCCACACCGGGACGTCGACAAACCAGGACACTGGCGCGCGCCCGGAAACACTGTGGCCGTGGGCTGAACCAGTGCAGAGAAGCCCTGGTTTCAGGGGGGCCCCCCCGGGGCCGTAGTCGACCCGAGGAGGAAGAGGATGAGGAGGAGGAGGAGGAGGAGGAGGAGGAGGAGGAGGAGGAGGAGGAGGAGGGGGAGGTGGCGGAGGGGGAGGGGGAGGAAGAGATGGAGAACACCCGACTCTGCCCCGGAGGCAGCCGCCACGGCGCAGCCCGCGCGCGCGCGCGGCGGGGCCCGCGCCTGGCGCTGCTCCTCGGTCAGGGCGGCCACCGGAGCGCCCTCGGGGGCGCTGCGGGCCCACACGGACCACTCCGCCTGGGTGTCTCGGCGGGGGAGGATAAATCGGGGGAGGATCTCACATAAGCCGAAGCCATAAATCGGGGGAGGATAAATAAGACGAAGCCATAAATCGGGGGAGGATAAATCGGGGGAGGATCTCACATCAGGGAAGGATGCAATCGGGAAAGACGAAGACAAAGTCGGGCGAGACGAGGATCGAATCGGGGGGAAACAACTCAAGAATCTCTGAGATCCGGCGGTTCTGAGGGACTTCTCGGGCGCCGCGGCGTTCCAGGAGCGTTCTGGAACGCTCTGGGAGTGTTCTGGAAGGCTCTGGAACGGATCGATCCTCGTCCTGGCCCCGTCGAAGCTTCGCCTGTTCTGGAGTTTCGTCCTCCCCCCCACCATCCCATACGTTCCCATATTCTCCTGGGGATCGACGATGACTTGTGAGCGTTTTCTTATTCGGCGTTTCGACGTGGCAAGAAAGGGGAGTGGGGAGGGGGGGCTGGCTCTGGACCTCCTGCTTAGTGCGACCCTTTGCAGCGGTGCGCCCTGTGGGGGAGACTCCACCTGCTCGAAGCAGGCGGTCGAAGCAGCCAAGACAATGGACACCCTAACAGTCCTATCATCGAGTTAAGCACGTGTTTGGAATGTAGAAACAATGTCCTGCAAATGTTTGAAACATGTTGTCATATGTTTAAAACTCGGCGGTGGACAGACCTTCCTTTAGTAAACCTCTCCTTAGTGAAAACGGCCTGGGACCGAAACCGACGACCTGGACCCGCAACAATGACGGCCGCGACGCCCTCTCGCGAACCGAAAACGGCCAATTCGCTACTCGACGTGTCAGGGTAGGAGGTCTGTCCACCCCCGAAAAACAGTTTCAACACATGTTCTAGACATCTGGAAATTATTTGGCAACATGCTTCCTCTCCACTGCTCGTCCTCCACAACTCCATGGGGGGGAACGGGGGGGAGAGGCGCGAGGGCCCGTGCCGGTAGGCAGAACAACGAATCACAAAAGCCACCGCCCGTAACCAAAACAAAATGACACGAGCAACACGAACAATAACACGACAACCACACAGCATAACACAAAAACAATAACACGAATAACAAAACACGAACAACGAATAACAAATCCACCACCTCCTCGGGAGCCGACGACGAACTGTCCCCGTGCTCTCTCCTTGCCCCCCTCGGGCCGAGGGGGCTGCGCAGGTGCCCGCCGCTCGCGGCAGCCGCCCGCCTGGGCCAGGCCCGCGGGCCTCTGGCCCGGGGCGTGCCGAGAAGTGGGCACCGCTTGCCCGACGCCTATGCCCGCTGGCGTTTCGGGTCGGGCGAAAAGGGGGGGATTGCAAAGGGGGGGTTTGAGAATCAGCTCACGTAGCTGATTTTCCCGGCGCCTCCCGGCGCCAGAGGCGGCTATGTATCGAGAAATGGCCCTCTCGGTGAGGCCGAAACCAGCTGCATGCAGCAAATTTCGTAACCCCCCCTTTCCCAATCCCCCCCTTTCGCCCGGCCCGAGCGTTGCCTGGGCCCCACTGGCCGATTCCCCCCCCAGCACGGGGATATAGGCTGTTCCCTTCGGGTTTCGAGAGGCAGATCCCCTAACTGGGGTGGTAAGATGGTGGTCATCGGGATGGGGATCGGTGCATCGAACGATACTGGAAAAGGGTGCCCCTGACCCGAGTTGCCCCCAGCTCTTCGCTGAATTTTGGAGCCCTGGGGGCCCTCTGGGCCTCGCGGGGGGTGCTCTGGACTGGAAATCCTGGGGCACCTTGGGCCGGGTGCATTTCTGGCAACACCCGGAGGGGAGCGGGCCCGGTCCAGTCTTGGGAGGTCCCCCAGGGGCCTGCGGGCCTCAGGCTCTTGGACGCCCGAAACAGGTACCAAGAGAAAAACAACAATAAATGCTGTCCAAAACCAGGGGCCGCTGTTGGGCGGGCGGTTCCTTGTCATGAATGCACACCGTCCGCGGCGGCGTGTTCATCGAGTCCTGCTCAAAATGAGCAACAGGAGCTGCCGTGGATCTTTGCGCCCATTCTTTCCGTACGTCAGGCTCGTGTCGTACCGACGTCGGCGCTGCGGGGGTCGTTCAACCTTGAACGATCGGCCGTTTCCGAAACGCCCAAATCCTTCCACATCGAACGATTCTGGGACGCCCGCAACGTTCAACGTTGCACGCCGCCGGCGGGGTCGCCGCCGGTCGACGCGACACGAACCTGGCGTCGTACCCACTGCGATCGTCCCGATCAAGCGATGGGGCCCACCGGGACCACTCCGCCTGGCGTCATGTCGGGCCTGTCCCCCTGCAGGGGGATTTTCGACGAAAAATAAAAGATACCCAAAAAATACTCCCAAAAGGCAAAAAAATACTCAAAAAGTAGTCCCCAGACTATTTTCGGACTATTTTTGGACTATTTTGCGGGTATTTATTTTTCCGTCGAAACTCCCCCTGTGGGGGGACCGGCCCGACTGAAGCCTGGCGCCGGCGGGCGGTCATTTGGGGCGCCAGGCCTCGTCGTCTTCGGCAGCTCGCTCCGGGGGCCTGCCTGGGCCCAGAGCTCCGACGGCGTGCTCTCTGCATCCGCGCGGTGCGCTCCGGTCGCGGCCGCCGGAGAGCGCGTCGTCGGGCCCCGGGGCCTGCAGGAGCGAATGCAGGGCGAAGAACTTACAGTCAAAAACCCGTCGGCGAGCTGCTGCCTCGGCCCTGCTGCCTCGGGGGCCCCGCAGGGCCCCCGAGGCAGCAGCGGGCCGCGCGCCCCCCGAGCAGCGGAAGCTGGCCGCTGGAGAGCTCGTCGTCGGGCCCCGGGCGAAGAACTTACAGTCAAAAACCCGAGTAAGGACGCGCGGTAAGGACGCAAGACCCTTGGAAGCCGAAGTTGGGATTTTTGGGGCGGCGGACGACGAAAACCTCGAGGACGCAGGAGCAAGGAAGAGCAAGGACGCAAGAGGGTACCCTGAGCAAAGTCGCGCGTCCTTATTCGGGTTTTTGACTGTATCTTGGAGAAGGGGTGGGGGCCTCTGGGGCCGCAGATGGAGGAAAAGCAAGTCGTCGGATGTCTGGGACGGTCTCGAGAGACTCGTGCTGGGGACGGCCTCCTGGCCTCCTCGGTGGTGTCTTCCTCCTCCTCCTCCTTCTCCTCCTCCTCCTCGCCCCCCTTGAGCCCGACGTGCGAAGGCTGTCGAAGGTCGAGCCCGATGCCATCAGCTGCATCCGACGAGAGTTGGAAAGCTGGAGGTGAAGATGGAGCCCAACGTCCTACTCATACGGCGAGAAGCGAGAGGCGAAGTTGGAGCCCGATGTCCTGGGCATGGCGACCGAAGGTCGAGTCCAATGCCACCAGCTAGCCGACGAGTTGTAAAATGCTGTAGGCGGAATCGGAGCCCGACTTGCTACCCCTACTCTGCGAGAAGTGCGAGAAGCGGGTGGCGAAGCTGGAGGCCGATTCTAGCCAGACGTGCCGGCCGACCCTACATACGATAGAGGAAGGCGAAGTTGGAGCCCAATGTCACTAGCTACTACGCTGGGGATCGAAGGAGGGACAATCAGGCTCGGTGGCGCCGTGGCCAAACCATAACCTCCCGCTGGACGGAGCATCAGCTACAGTGTTGGGATCAGCCCGGCGTGAGGTTCAGATGCATGGCGCCCCCAAGACCGACTTGTGAGGGGCGGCCTCTCTTTCGTCGCCGCGGTGCGTGCCTCGCAACTGCGGTGATCAGGCCTGCCAGATCCTGCCAAATCCTCGCCCCCCTTGCACTCTCTGTCGTTTCCCGTGACATTTCCGCGCGGTGATTGTGCCTGCGCGCCAGAGGGCGGCGTTTGGCTCCTCTGTCTGTCCGGGGACATTCCTAGGGCCACTCGCCCCACGCATGCGTCGATGCTGAAACGAACGTATGTCGCAAGGAGTCGGGCCTGAATCGAATATGCGTCGACCTGGGGCCGAACGGATCCGTTTGAAGATCGTCCTCTCCCTCTCCCCTTTCACATGCATTCCACGTCGAGAAAACACTGTTGTCGCTGGGTAGTTATGTGCCTTCCTGCGGAAAGGTATGGCATTCCTCGATCAGGCGCCCCCCGCAAGGAAGAACGGCATCGCCCCTGGCATTGCGTGACTCTTTTCGAGACTGCAGAAACACATCGTGGGAACCTTCAAAGACGTGCGAAGAAGTGTCGTCGATCCCTTCGAACTGGGGCATGGAACCTGTCATGAAAAGTCCGGGCCCTCCCCTCACTGTTCCCGCATGCTTCCCGTTTCCCCCGCCGGCTCTCCCCCTTTGCTCCTCCCTCACTCCCTCCTCGCCCACGGGAGGGTCTCTCGGCGCAGGGGGGCCGTCGGGGTTCCTGGGGGAACTGAAATCCGCCAGACCGTGGTCGTTGTGGCGGCTGCGCTGCGGTAAGAATGGCTGATGCCTCGTCGCCAAACCGTGGTCGTTGTGCGGGCTCGCTGCGGTAGGAATAGCTGATGCCCCGTGGTCCATGGGCTGCAATCCCTGGGTTGGTCCCCGGGTGGTCAATTTGGTCACTGGGGCCTGCCCTTTTCAGCCGTGAAAGCGAGGCGCATGGGATATGGGGAAGCTCGGACAACCAGTACCTGCTCTGACAAGGTCCCGCGGCGCTGAGAGAAAGCACGCGGCATGGGCCGACAGCAGGCCGGGGAGGGGGAGGCAAGCGGCAGCAGGCACAGGCAGCAGGCACGCCGCCTTCCCCTCCACCCCTCAGATGGCGGCGCCGCGCGCGCCGCCCCAAACCTCCCCGCCTGACGGAGCTCAGGGACCCCTTCGCACCCCCTGGACCACCGCCTGGGGAGCGCGGTGCGAGACTCATCGGGGCCCCACACCACCCCGCAGCCCGTAGACAGCTGCCCGCATCCTAGAGCCTCTCCCGCGTTGGTGGGTGCTAGGCTTCACAAGTCTGCCCACCGTCGGTTCGGGTGCCGTTGAATGAGGCTTTGTCGACAGAGCACAGCGTCCGCGCTCATGCCACCGGCCCGCATTATGGCCGTCCTCCCCACTCCCTCCATCCTCCCCCCTTCCCTTGTTCTACCCCTTTTCTCTGTTCCCTCCCTCCCTTCCTCCTTCTTTCCTCATGTCCCCACACCCTTCCGTCCCTCCTCCTCTCCCTCGGTCAAGGGGGGGAACGATAAAGGGGGGGCCAGCTCAGGGGGAAAACGTCGAACTGGACTCGGTGATACACCGCCGATAGATCGGCGATGGGCCCCTGACCGCGAATCTGGACGGTCACGGGTGGGGCAGGCTATCGGGCTCTTATCGGCGATACACGGGTGACTCGGGGTCAATGCGACCCCCGCTGGCTTTCGGGTCTTAGCTCAACTATCTGGCGGCCGTCCGGGACAATCCAGACAAGCCCGGAACGCCCTGGACGAGGCGCACTCGAACAAAAAAAAACCTGGGTACCGAAAGTGTTCGAAGAGAAAACCGAAACTTGTTAGACAACATCCGAAAACTTCACCCCCCCCCGACCGTTGCGCCTCCTTCCTCCTATCCCCCCTCCCTCCCTCCCGTGGACCCTCCCTCTCCCCTTCCACCCCCTCTGCCGTTCCACCCCCTCTCCCTCTCTCCCCTTCCACCCCCTCCCTCCCTCCCTCCCTCCCGTGGACTCCCGTGGATTCCCCATCTTCCCTCCCGCCCCACATTGCCTCCTGCCTCCCCGACGCAGGCGGGGCCGCCTCCTTCGGCGGCGGCTCCGGCCTGGGCTCCTCTTGCCGCCCCGCGCCTGCGCCAGCGGCCGGCGACGCCAACGCTGGGCACGAGGGGCGCAGAGGGTGAGGGTTGTGAGCTGACGCCTACAGTCAGGTCGGGCATGTCCTCTTTCAGGCGGATTTTGGACGAAAAATGCAAATTCAAAAGATATCCGGGGATACCCAAGAATGGTTAACTGGTTGTCCCCAGATTTGTTTGGAGTATTTTTGAATATTTTCCTGTAGAGGGACGTGCCCGACTTGAGCCTACAGTGGAAACTCATGCCAAGAAACACCCTGCTTGCCTCCAGGGTGCCCTGGGTTTCTTGGGCTCCCATGGTTTGCCAGGTCCTAACTGCTCATCAAGAGGTTCGTCTAAACAGGTCACGACCTACTTTCCCAAATTAGCATTAACAACCGCAGAATTGTCGTATAATGGCTGCAATGCCATATTCAATTATGAACTATAAAACAAATTCGCTACATTATACTACGGGTACTACGCTTGTAATATACAATGCTTATAATGATATAATCGAGTACTACGTGTGTGCTATACTGCTCTGTACTATAGTGGAATACCTATACATCATGTGGAATCTTGCGTGCGTGCTATACATGTGTATGCACGTTTTCTCTCTCCCCGGTGGAACTCCGCAATCTCGTCAGGGCGGGCCTCCGCAACCTTATCCTGGTGAGAGGCACCGCGAATAACTAATTAGAGCACGCTGCAGCCGCCTCTCAAAGCACGACGATCACGACGCACCGCCGCGGGTCTCGAGAAGCAGGAGAACGAGGAAGATCAAGGCCCCCCCCGCCCCCGCAACCTTTGGGAGGAGGATGGAAGCTAGAGCAGGATGGGGAAGGGGGCCTCGATCTGCTTCAGCTCCTGGCCCTCTAGACCCCGCCGTATTTTGAGCAGCGGACGCCTGCCGCTCTGCTCCCTGAGAAACTCCCGTGGCGGGGGCGGGGGGCACGACGCGGACGCTGCCCCCGAACCTCCCCCCAAGACTTCGGGGCGAATCTCGGGTCGGGCGAAAGGGGGGGATAGCAAAGGGGGGGTTTGAGAATCAGCTCGCGTAGCTGATTTTCCCGGCGCCCCCCGGCGCCGGAGGCGGCTATGTATCGAGGAATGGGCCCCTCGGTGGGGCCGAAACCAGCTGCATGCAGCAAATTTCGTAACCCCCCCTTTCCCTATCCCCCCCTTTCGCCCGGCCCGAGAATCCAGGCGTGGCGACGCGGGCCCTCTGGCGCGCGCAGAGGCGTCGGCATGCATCTTTCCGTCCGCTGGAGTCCCCGACGGCCCACCAACGACGGCGGCGGCGCACGCGCCGCCACGCGCCCCGAGGAGAACCCGCCGCCAATCGACGATCACTGGCATCTCCTGCTCCACCGCCGGGCACATACGTAGAAACACACGGATTCGCGCCCCTGGAGAAATCAAATCTATACGCACATACGTAAAAGCACATGGATTCGTGCACCTGGAGAGGGCACATTTTTGGCGTCCCATCGGTCGGAAAAAGTAGGTAGAAACATGAAGTAGGAAGGCGTTGAAAATAGATTGGGCTTCCGCACGCCTCCTGAAGAGGAAGGAAGAGGGAAAACCACTCGACTCTTGAAGTAGGAAGGCGCTGAAAATAGATTGGAGTCTGGGAATCCAAAAATACCTACTTTCAACGACCGATGGGTATACGTAAAAACACACGGGTTCGTGCACCTGGAGAAGGCAAATCTCTGGGGCGCCCAGATCTCTCCAGTTCTACAAAACAAGCGATTCGCTCGAGACATCTTCGGCAACTCTGCGGAGCAAGCGTTTCGCTCGAGACACCCTCAACACACGAAAGAGTGGCCCGCACCCTATGATTATCGATCGGGATTTCAAACATTATCCTGGCGAAGGACCCAACCATATGCAGTTGTGAGTATCGCAATTGTGAATATCTTCTTCGGTGGCGCTCCCTATGGGGCCACCAACCGCATGAGGGGTGTGCCGAAATGTGGCGGGGCACACAACGCAAAGGAATACGATAGATCTGATTACGAGAGAAAGAACGCGGGTGAGTCAGAGCGCGAGGGAATCTGAGTATGAATGGGTCTGCGCGCGAGTGAATATATTTGCATGAATGCGATCATGGAACCGCCTAGTGTAAGTGTCGAGCATGCCTGTCCGAACACACGTGACACTGGGCGTGGCCGCCGCAGGCAGCTTCCGCGGGAACCCCGACGGCAGCGTCCGCACGTCGCGACGCCCATGTCGGCACGCCCCTTGCGAGGATCGCGCCCGCTTTCGGCTCTTCTTTTCCTTCCTCTTTGCCCGCGCACTCCAAAAGCCAAGGCTGCGGGCGCAGCGCAGCGCGGAGCCCCCGCGACGCGCGCTGGTCGCCCCGGGCGGGGTCCCAGCGACGCGCGCGGGTCGTCCGCTGCGCGAAGCAGAGAGAGCTGACTAGCTAACTGGCTGGCTGATAGCGGGCAAGTCTCTGACCGCTGGGCAGAGCGACGACGGGCGAACGAGGCGCCGGGCCCCCCGCAGCACGGAGTTCCCGCGACGCGCGCTGGTCGCCCCGAGAGGGTCCCAGCGACGCGCGCGGGTCGTCCGCGGCGCGAGGCCAAACAATTAGTCGGGCAGTCGAGAGAAGGCGCGGCTCGGGGGAGACGCTCCTCAGGTCAGGCCTCGCGGATGAACTCGGTGAAGCCGAGCTCCCTGGCGAGGGCCGTCGCTTCCCTCCTGCGCCGCTTCGTGCGCGCCGCAAACTGCTCCAGCTGCTTCCGCAAGCCCTGCGGCGGCCCTGCCAGGAAGAACTCGATGCGCGGCGCCCGCATGAGCAGGAGGTCCTCGTGGCGCGTGGCGCGCGAGAGCAGCACGTAGAGCTCCAGCCACCAGTCGTCGTCCTCCTTCTTGCCGTTCCCTACCTCGTGGCGGCCGCAATCCAGGATCACGCCTGGGCGACGTCGACCGAGGGAGCAGCGCGCCGGGCAGCCGACGGCCCAGGGCGAGAGTCCACAGGACCGAGAGATGGTCTGGCCGCGGACTGCTCGCGCCCCGGAGGTCTGGCCGCCCCCGGAGCGCCGTTCCCCCGCCCCGTCGCCTTCGCGCATGGTGCGCCCCTGGCACGCCACCGTGGTGATGACCCTGCCGTGCGAGAAATGCGGGGGGCGTGCCGAAATGAGTGGGGGTGACGCATGCGGGCGGCGGCACTGGAGCCTTCGGTGGAGCTCCCTATGGAGCCACGAAGCGTGTGAGGGGTGTGCCGAAATGGGTGGGGGTGACGCATGCGGCCGCGGGCACTGGGGCCTTCGGTGGAGCTCCCTATGGAGCCACGAAACGTGTGAGGGGTGTGCCGAAATGGGTGTGGGGGACGCATGCGGCCGCGGGCACTGGGGCCTTCGGTGGAGCTCCCTATGGAGCCACGAAACGTGTGAGGGGTGTGCCGAAATGGGTGTGGGGGACGCATGCGGCCGCGGGCACTGGGGCCTTCGGTGGAGCTCCCTATGGAGCCACGAAACGTGTGAGGGGTGTGCCGAAATGGGTGTGGGGGACGCATGCGGCCGCGGGCACTGGGGCCTTCGGTGGAGCTCCCTATGGAGCCACGAAACGTGTGAGGGGTGTGCCGAAATGGGTGTGGGGGACGCATGCGGCCGCGGGCACTGGGGCCTTCGGTGGAGCTCCCTATGGAGCCACGAAACGTGTGAGGGGTGTGCCGAAATGGGTGTGGGGGACGCATGCGGCCGCGGGCACTGGGGCCTTCGGTGGAGCTCCCTATGGAGCCACGAAACGTGTGAGGGGTGTGCCGAAATGGGTGTGGGGGACGCATGCGGCCGCGGGCACTGGGGCCTTCGGTGGAGCTCCCTATGGAGCCACGAAACGTGTGAGGGGTGTGCCGAAATGGGTGTGGGGGACGCATGCGGCCGCGGGCACTGGGGCCTTCGGTGGAGCTCCCTATGGAGCCACGAAACGTGTGAGGGGTGTGCCGAAATGGGTGTGGGGGACGCATGCGGCCGCGGGCACTGGGGCCTTCGGTGGAGCTCCCTATGGAGCCACGAAACGTGTGAGGGGTGTGCCGAATGGGTGTGGGGGACGCATGCGGCCGCGGGCACTGGGGCCTTCGGTGGAGCTCCCTATGGATCCACGAACGTGTGAGGGGTGTGCCGAAATGGGTGTGGGGGACGCATGCGGCCGCGGGCACTGGATGTGAGGGGTGTGCTGGACGCATGCGGCCTTGGAGCGGTGGAGCTCCCTATGGAGCCACGAAACGTGTGAGGGGTGTGCCGAAATGGGTGTGGGGGACGCATGCGGCCGCGGGCACTGGGGCCTTCGGTGGAGCTCCCTATGGAGCCACGAAACGTGTGAGGGGTGTGCCGAAATGGGTGTGGGGGACGCATGCGGCCGCGGGCACTGGGGCCTTCGGTGGAGCTCCCTATGGAGCCACGAAACGTGTGAGGGGTATGCCGAAATGGGTGTTGATGATGATGATGGGAGGGGGGAGGAGGCAGCGGGAGGAAGGAAGGAGAACGCGGGGCACCGTCTCTTCAAAACGAGGACCCAACACCACAAGATGGTTGGGAACAAGCGTCTCGCCTGAGACATCCTGAAAGTCTAATCCGCCGGCCCACCTCGACCTCGATACTTATCAAGGAAAGAATCCGCCGGCCCACCTCAGTTGAGGCACCAGGGACAGGTTTACCAACCAAAAGAGAACACTGGGCCGGCGCCCTTTCCGGGAAAAAACGAGCCACCACGAACACGACGCGCGCTGCGGTGGCAAGAGAGGCCTACGAGGAGCGCCGTTGGCCACCGCCGCCGCTGGGCTGGCTTGGCTACCACTGGGCTCGAGGGGAACGGCAGGGGCGGACTGGATCTGGGGGGGGAGAGCCGTCGAGCTGAAATCAGCGATGCATCGGCTCTGCAGTGGAGGCCAGTCCACGAGAGACCCTCCACGAGAAGCCCAAGCCTCAGACCCCAGGACGTGCATCGATGTTGGGCGTGGGGACGTCACGCCTCCCACAGCAAAACCATGGAAACCCAAGAAACCCAGGGCACCCTGGAGGAACGCAGGGTGTCTCTTGGCAAGGGCCTCCACTGCACATCGGCAATGGTCCCGATCGCGGAGCCATCGGGCTCCTATCGGCGATGAGACGGCGATAGGGGGTGGATGCACTCCAGCCTGAGCATTGCCGTGAAGGAGGGAAGCCCCCAAGTGCCTAAAGGTGGGACGACGCCACGAACGTCGGCCTTTGGGGGTCCCAAGACAGTGCGGTTACGGACCGTGCGGTGACCGCGGAATACCCAAAGATCTCACCGCACGGTCTGTCACCGCATGGTTTTGGGACCTTCGAGGCCCCAGTCGCCCGAGTCACCCTGGGAACACGACCCGAGTCCTAACACCGTGCTGTCACCACGAAACCGACTTGACTCACCACATGGTGTGCTCACCGCACCCGTTTGCGAGCCCCCGAGAGATTCACCAGGCGCCGCGGCAGTTCTGGATCGCTCTGGGGCGATGCATCCTCTTCCCAGGCTTGACTGGCTGGAGGTCGGGGCGCTGGGCGGCGTCGGCGGCTCGCGCCCAGCAGCGCGGCCAGCGAGTCCGACTTGGGCGCCTCGGCCTCCCCGGCCCAAGTTGGGGGGCGCAGAGGAGGGGCGGGGCGGGGCGGCGGGGCGGAGCCGTCGCACGAGCCCGAGGGGGGCAGAATCAACCAGCATCGAACGGGGAACTCGGATCGGAACAGGCTGTGCGTCGGATCGGGCGGCATCGGCACGGAGTCGAAATCGACTCGGATCGGCCGCGCCGGGACGCACAGCAGCGCCACGCAAGCATCGGTGCGCACCATGATCGCCGGAGAAAGTCTCGAAACTGAGTCGGATCGAGCCGGGTGGAACCGATATCGAACCGGATCGATCGGATCGAATGGACTCTGGGGGGACCAACCTGGAATGAAGGTATTGTTTTGCGATCGCCCCTTGGCTTCAGGTCGCTCGGAGGCGCTGCCGCCGACTGCGGCTCGAGGGTGTCTTCGAAGGGCATCGCTGGAGACATCGCGCTCCCTTGCGCTGCCGGCCGTCTGCGGCTCGAGGTGGCCGAGAAGAGCCTCGCTAGCGAATATCCAGCCTCCTCCTCCTCCTCCTCCTCCTCCTCCTCCTCCTCCTCCTCCCCTCCTCCCCCTCTCCCCTCCTCCTCCTCCTCCTCCTCCTCCTCCTCCTCCTCCTCCTCCTCCTCTTCCTCCTCCTCCTCCTCCTCGCCGCCGACTGCCTTTGCACCCCGAGATTCAAGGTCGCCGAGCTCGCATCGCGCCCCGCGAGGCAAGGCGCGCGGATACCTTCGCGCCCTCGCGCCCCCTCCGCCGCCCGCCCGGCGAAAGGCAGCCGCTCTGGCCCAGGCCGCGACCCGGGAGAGCGAACACCTCCGCGTCCTCGCGGCTGATCTACAGCAGGGGCCCGACCACAAGAAACCTTCCACAAGAATTGTGTTGCCCCCATCGTACTTAAGGACCACATCCCAGAACTAATTTCGAGCACCCAAGAAAGTGTCGAAAGAGTCTCGAAAGAGTGTCGAAACGGTGTCGGACGAGTGTCTCCCAGGGCCCAACACGTGAAAACCCTAGAGTTTCGGTATTTTTCTTCTGGTGCTCGAATTGTTTCTGGTGATCAAGGCTAAAGTAGGTTGGAACATCATCACACAAGAAGCCCAACCCTGGAACCCCAGGACATCCATCATTGTGTGGTGTGAAAACGTCACGTCTCCCACAGGAAAACCATCGAAACGCAGGAAACCCAGGGCACCCTGGAGGCAAGCAAAGTGTCTCTTGGCATGGACCTCCACTGCGTGCTTCCGTGCACTCTGAGATTGCCACGCCAGAACAGCAAGGACGAGGGGCAACGCCATGGGAAGACTTTCCCAGGGGGGGGGAGGAGGAGGAGGAGGAGGAGGAGGAGGAGGAGGAGGAGGAGGAGGAGGAGGAGGAGGAGGAGGAGGAGGAGGAGGAGGAGGAGGCGATGGGGAATACATGCATCCCCCCTGAGCACGTCCGTCCCTTAGGGTGCCCCTGAAGGGGGGAGGCACCCAACTCCACAAAGGTAGAACGACGCCAGGAAGAAGACAACATCTGCATCAGATGCACGAAGTGTCGGGGGCCATTGAATTCCGGCGGGGCTGGGTGAGGTTCGTCACACGCCGCGGCCGCTCGGAAAGCTCTTAAGAGCTCTGAAGCGATTGATCTTTCTGCCTGGGCCGCCTCAGCCTGATCCTGCTTGACTGGAGGTCTGGGGGTCGATGCATCCTGTCCAGAGTGTGTCCCCCCTGCCGTTGCCCCACTTGGCGTTCGAGTCATCACTGCTCTCTTGCGGCCGTTCGGGACGATCCTTGGGAAACCAAGAAAATACCGATACTGCTACTCCCCAGGAGTGCGTTCTGACAAGAATTTCGAGGCGAATCCAGCGGTGGCGACGAGGGCATCCTCAGGAAGCCCAGGAATGCGAAAACGAGGGAAGGGTAGCGGGATGGGTACCTTGTCCTCCTCTGAGATCCGGGCACCCCTGGAACGCTCTCGGCCAAGCGCAGCTGCTGGAAGGCATCCCGGGGCTGGAAAACCGCCGGGGACCGAGGAGACGTCTGGAGACCTCGAACCGCGAACCTCCCGAGCCAGTCACCCCCTTCTGCGGCAACTCGTGGGAGCCTCCCATGCCATGTTCTTGGCTCTTGCGAAGCGACGCTCGCCCAACGCTGACCGACGCTGACCGGCACTCGTAAATCGGCGCTGCCTCTTCGATCGCCAGGCGCCAATCGATGCTAGTGCACTCTGCAACCGGATTCGTGGGGGTGCACATGGCTCCCGTGGTTGGCTGGCGCCGAATTGACGTTGCCCCTGACGAGTGCCTGCCGCAGGACGCACTTCGGCAGCGAGCAAGGGGGGGAAGTGAGGCTCGACTGCTGGCGCAAGCTGGGTCAGCGTGGGGCAACGCTGGGCAATTGAGCTGACATGCCCAAATGTGTCACTCTCGTGGCGAGCGTCGTCCGCGATGCTGGGCATCAGAAGCTCCGACGGGGAACACCAGAACTGTGTCACATGGTGGGTACATGTTTGCGTGATCCGCGCCTCCTCCTCCTCCTCCTCCTTCTCCTCTTCCTCTGCTTCCCTGTCATATTATTGTTGCTTCTCTTTCTCATACAGTCATCGTGCTGCCATAAGGAACGCGGAATAATGAACGAAATAACTTTTCTGGCCACGGCGAGCCTCGGCTACGAAGAGGCTTCCCGCCACAGATCGATTAGATCGATCCCTGCTGAGCCCAATGCGGTCCGTCTTTCGACATTTCGGCTGCATCCCTGCTGCTCCGCCTCATCTCCACCCTCTTGCTTCTCCGCACCCCCTCCACTCCCCTCCCACCCCTATCGGGCCCGGCCCACACGGCTCCGCACACGAGTAGGCAAACCGGACCAGAGAGAAAAGGCCAACACGACCGCTGGCATCGCCCCCTCTGCTCGCGGGCGGGGGGCGTGACCGGGGCGACACCACGGAGAGAACCTGAGCACAGCATTGAGGACGACCGCCTCCTTCCTCCTCCTCCTCCTCCTCCTCCTCCTCCTCCTCCTCCTTCCACTCCGCCTCTGGCCATCGCTCGGACGTCCAGTTCCTGTGCTTTTTTCGGTTTCGTGCGTGGCTATCGCGAAATGATCAAGGACGTTCCTCGATGGTCCTCGCCGAAGGAAAAATGCACACGTCCGAGCGGCAGGACTGTATCGACGTGAACTCTCGGCGGTCCGCGCGGACCTCCCGCCCCCCTTAGCGTGTCAGAACTCGGCTCTCCTGCTGCCGCTCGGGGCGACCCCGGCCCCCCCCCCGCCGAGCGCTCTCGGCGGGGCGCAGCCGCTGGCTCCCTCTCGAACAGGCCGATCCGTCCTTTCCGAACGTCGGCCATGGAGGTATGGGCCGCTACCTTACATAGGGGGAAACAAACCTACCTCGCTTTTGACCACCCTCGCTTCCAAGAGATACCAAACGATGCCAAATTGCAGCCTGTACTGATCAGGCCGCTTGACGAGGGGGCGCGTGGTATGGCTTGGTTTTGCCTGGAAGCGAAAGCGGGGGTAGGTAATTCACGCTCCGATGACAGAAGTCCACCAGCTCAAGCGCTCCTTCCCGAACAGCCTCCTTCCACAGGTGAGCTCTGATGCTGCCAGGCCGCTGCGCGTATCTGGCGTCCCAGCAGCACTGCACCGTCCCTTTGCAATCGGAATCGATCGTGCACTTGCCTACGACATGCTTGAGGGCCATAAGAATTGCATACTCTTCTCCGTCCTGAGCCACCTGGTCGGGGCCCGACGGTGGGGGGACCGCTCCATACTACCCCGCCAGGGGTCGGCGCTCATGATCATAGATTGCCACTCCCCAACCAGCAACTCGAAAACACAGAAACGAACCAATCCACTCCTGAGCCATCATACAAACCATGGCCACCGTCAAGCGCCAGGGGCGGCGCGTGCCTTTCAACCTTGAACCCCCACACAGGGTTACACCTAGGGCGGGAGAAAGCTTGGCAGGGGTCAGGAAGGATCCCTCTTGAACATGATGGACCCACGAACCCGGAAAGGGATATAGACATGTGGAGCACGGTCACGTTTTCACGATACCCAACTGGGCGACACCTCAAGAAACATCCCACGAGACACCCCGCGAAACATCCCACGAGACACCTCACGAAACATTCCACGAGACACCTCACGAAACATTCCACGCGACACCCCGCGAAACATTCCACGAGACACCCCACGAACAGGCAACCACTCAACCAAAGCACATCGCGGACGAGGACGACGACGGCATTCCACGAGACACCCCACGAAACATTCCACGGGAGTGCGACTGGGTGTGGTCGTGCTGTGGTGTGGTCGTGCTGGGGTGTGGTCGTGCTGAGGAGTGGTCGTGCTGGGGTGTGGTCGTGCTGGGGTGTGTGGTCGTGCTGGGGGGTGTGTGCGTGCTGGGGGGTGGCCGTGCTGGGGGGTGGTCGTGCTGGGGCGTGGTCGTGCTGGGGCGTGGTCGTGCTGGGGTGTGGTCGTGCTGTGGTGAGGTCGCGCTGTGGTGAGGTCGTGCTGGGGTGTGGTCGTGCTGGGGTGTGGTCTTGCTGGGGTGGGGTCGTGCTTGGGTGGGGTCGCGCTGTGGTGAGGTCGTGCTGGGGTGTGGTCGTGCTGGGGTGGGCTCGTGCTGGGGCGGGGTCGTGCTGGGGAGTGGTCGTGCTGGGGCGTGGTCGTGCTGGGGTGTGGTCGTGCTTGGGTGGGGTCGTGCTGGGGTGTGGTCGTGCTGGGGTGTGGTCGTGCTGGGGTGGGCTCGTGCTGGGGTGGGGTCGTGCTGGGGTGTGGTCGTGCTGGGGTGTGGTCGTGCTGGGGTGTGGTCGTGCTGGGGCGTGGTGGCGCTGGGGTGTGGTCGTGTTGGGGCGGGGTCGTGCTGGGGTGTGGTCGTGCTGGGGCATGGTCGTGCTGGGGTGTGGTCGTGCTGAGGTGGCCCGCACCCTGTGATTTATCGATCGGGATTTCAAAAACAAGCGTTTCGCTCGAGACATCCTCAAATTTTAATCCGCCGGCCTCCTTCGACCTCGATATTTATCAGGGAAAAAATCCGCCGGCCTCCTTCAAGTTGGCACCGGGGGATTAGGTTTACCAACTAAAAGAGAACCCTGGGCCCCAGCCCTTTCCGGGAAAAACGCTCCTGCAAAGGCTCCCGCAAGCGTCTTACCGAGGAGACAAGATCCTGTGGGAGGAAATCCCTCCTCCAAGCTTGTCGAGGTGGGCACTCGAAATGATGATGGAACAAACTGCCTTTGGCCTCACCACATATGAGACACTGCGCTGGCAACTGAGGGTCGTGTTTGTGAAGCCTTGCTTGGCATCCATGCGAGCCAATGAGAGGAGGAGGAGGAGGAGAATGAGGAGGGCCCCCTCCCCCTCCAACTTATGGTGATGGTGGTAGAACACACGCCAATCACCTCCACCCAACGCTGTGGAGGAGGAGTAGGAGGAGGAGGAGGAGGAGGTGGAGGAGGAGGAGGAGGCGGAGGTGTGGAAGGAGGAGGAGGAGAAGGAGGAGGAGGAGGAGGAGGAGAAGGAGGAGGAGGAGGAGGAGGGGGGAGGAGGAGGAGCAGGAGGAGGAGGGGGCAGGAGGAGGAGGAGGAGGAGGAGGAGGAGGAGGAGGAGGAGGAGGAGGAGGAGCAGCAGAGAGCCGTTTCGCCACGGGGCGGGCCAGGCTCCGCGCGGTTCGCGGGGTCTGCACAGGCGGCCCGCGCTCACTCGGGCCGCAGCTGGCGCTGCTGCTGCCGGTAGCTGTCCATCGAGGAGGCCCCGGTGGGAGGCCTCTCGGCGGAGCGGTGCATCGCAACTGCTTTTTGTTGGGAGGAGCAGGAGATGGAAGCGGACAGCGATAATATACACGACTCATGTACGACTCATGTACGTCGCAAGGCCAAAGATTCGGGCAGAGTGCATCGCAACACTTGGTCCGCGGGTCGAGAGCGAGCCTCTCCCGTTCGAGGCTGAGCGGGCCGCGCTCAGCTTGAATTGACAGAGGGGGGGAAGGCAGAAGGAGGGGCCTCACGTCAAGGCCAAGAGAGGGCAAAGCCCCGGAATCAGGCGGTGCCGCTGTGCATCGCAACACGGAAGGGTGGATAACATGATGGACCCACGAACCCGGAAAGGGATATAGACATGTGGAGCATGGGCACGTTTTCACGATACCCAACGGGGCAACACCTCACGAAACATCCCACGAGACACCTCACGAAACATCCCACGAGACACCTCACGAAACATTCCGCGAGACACCTCACGAAACATTCCAGGAGACACCCCGCGAAACATTCCACGAGACACCCCACGAAACATTCCACGACGACAGGCAACCACTCAACCAAGGCGGTGTGGTCGTGCTGGGGAGTGGTCGTGCTGGGGTGTGGTCGTGCTGGGGGGTGGTCGTGCTGGGGTGTGGTCGTGCTGGGGGGGTGGTCGTGCTGGGGGGTGGTTGTGCTGGGGCGTGGTCGTGCTGGGGCGTGGTCGTGCTGGGGCGTGGTCGTGCTGGGGTGTGGTCGTGCTGTGGTGAGGTCGTGCTGGGGTGTGGTCGTGCTGGGGTGTGGTCTTGCTAGGGTGGGGTCGTGCTGGGGTGGGGTCGTGCTGGGGTGGGGTCGTGCTGGGGTGTGGTCGTGCTGGGGTGTGGTCGTGCTGGGGTGTGGTCGTGCTGGGGTGGTCGTGCTCGTGGGGGTGGTCGTGCTGGGGGTGGTCGTGCTCGTGGGGTGGTCGTGCTGGGGGGTGGTCGTGCTGGGGCGTGGTCGTGCTGGGGCGTGGTCGTGCTGGGGTGTGGTCGTGCTGTGGTGAGGTCGTGCTGGGGTGTGGTCGTGCTGGGGTGTGGTCTTGCTGGGGTAGGGTCGTGCTGGGGTCGGGTCGTGCTGGGGTGGTCGTGCTCGTGCTGGGGTGTGGGTCGTGCTGGGGTGTGGTCGTGCTGGGGTGGGGTCGTGCTCGTGCTGGGGTCTGGTCGTGCTGGGGTGTGGTCGTGCTGGGGTGGTCGTGTCGTGCATTTCGCTCGAGACATCCTGCCAAAATTCCAGGAAATCGTACAAAAACAAAGGAATTAGTCGAGACATCATCGAAATTCCTTCGCGCGGGGCGCTTTTCCGCGTCGCGGTCGGCTCTGCAAAACAAGCGTTTCGCTCGAGACATCCTCGGCAAACTCTGCGGAGCAAGCGTTTCGCTCGAGACATCCTCAACACACGAAAAAGTGGCCCGCACCCTGTGATTTATCGATCGGGATTTCAAAAACAAGCGTTTCGCTCGAGACATCCTCAAATTTTAATTCGCCGGCCTCCTTCGACCTCGTTATTTATCAGGGAAAAAATTCGCCGGCCTCCCTCAAGTTGGCACCGGGGGACAGGTTTACCAACTAAAAGAGAACCCTGGGCTCATGCCCTTTCCGGGAAAAAAACGGAACTTCTGCATGAACCGAGGAGACGTAAGACTCGGGCACGGGGGACTTGGGTTGGCCTGACGGGGGCCATCATGAAAATGACGAGACCCAGTCTGACATTTGACGCGGGCCCCCGCTGCAGACATCCCACGAAAGCCAGACCGTCAAAATCCAGGACGCGCTCGTCACAAAACTTGGGCAAACCCGACTTCCGACTTACTCGAGTCTTACGCTTCCCCGAATGAACATAAATAGTCGAAAAGTCGCGCGGATGTTTTGGATCTGAACTGGTACACCCTCCCTAATGCGCGCGGGCGCAAGGAAGATCCAAGAAATCTGCGCGAAGTTGCGAACATTGTATGTTCTGGATTCGTCTTGATTGAGCTATGGGACAACTTCTGCGAGGTTTTCGTGAGAACGATAGGCTATCGAGCCCGATAAAATCGTCACTAAGCTGGTCTGGCCTAGGTTAAGCCCAAACATAAGCCGTTCCACATGGGATTCAGCGAAGCTAAGCGAAAGATGCTGGATTAGACCAGTTTTCTACCACCGATATAGCAGTGCAGATGCTGAATAAAACCACGGAGAAGGTAAAACCACGGGAATAGGCATGCGCTTGAATGCAGACGGACTCTCTGTGAAAGGGTAGGCCAGGAACTCAGAATCCTGGGGATCCAATACCATCCTTGGAAAGGACGGGCTGCCAGACGCCCGCCCCCTCATCACGGGCTTCCCCACAAGACTGACAGCACATCGAGCAACAATCCCAGCTCACACACATATATATATATGATTATATATATATATATATATATATATATATGATCTCGGGTCGAGGGATCACGACACCCCCTCAAGATGGGATGGGTTCCAGGATTCCACGATGGGACGACGACAACGTTCACGAAGCCGCCGCCGATCACGGAAGACGCCGACGCCGACGGAAGACGAGGACGAAACACCCATCCGCAGGGGAAGGGCGGAGGGGGGGGTGCACCAGCACCACACCCACCACCACGCATGCCCATAAGGCCACGACCAGGGGGGGGCGATCCCATTCGCGAGGCCTGCGCGAGGCTCACGGGCGTATCCATCCAGCCAGGGGGGGCGTTCCCATCAGCATTAGGGGGTGGGGGGAGCGGAGCCCTCGTGCCCTATCAGCATACAGGGCAGTTTTTAATACATTGGACTTTTAAACATATAGGATGTTTAATACATGATTAACTTATGAATGAGTTTACGCATGAACTCATCGTTGTTTTTAGTACTGAATTCCTGCATTTTTAACACATGATCCGCACGCGGAGCATTATAAAAAACGGCACTGTATGCTCTCGACGCGTCCAATGCGACTGGCGCGAGCCGCAAGCATGCCGCGCGAAGTTCAGATGTGCTTGCATGGGGATCACCTTGAGCTGCTCATAGGCACGATGGATGCACGACGCCCGCTCACAGCTCGAAGGGGCCGTCTCGTTGGTGGACTCCGTGGTGTGTCTGACTGTTCCTGCAAACGCGCGGCATGCATGTGCATCTTGCTCCGCCATGATTGAAGAGGCCCACAAACACACACACACACACATAAATACACACAAATAAAAAGATTCCCCATAATTTCCCATATTTTCTGAGTTTTTGTCTTCCCCACCACTTCCCATATTTTCCCATATTTTCCTGGGGATCGACGATTAATTGTGTCTGTGTGTTTCTTCCCCTCCTAAATGATGACCGACTGATCGCGACAGTTCAGGGCGAACCCCTCTCGGAGGCCCAAGCGCAGAGATGGTCAGACCTCGCGGGCGAGCGGAGATGGAGGCACAGAGCAAACAGACGAGCATCAACGGGCTCAGAAGCGCTACTGGAATGAGGCGCCCTTCACGGGCAGCCGCTGGTGGAAGGACCGCAGGCAACTGTAGATGGCGAATCCCGCCAACCATCTGGGCGTCCTCGCGCATCTCCTCCATTCTTCCCCTTCAGAAAAAATGGTTTGCCCCTCCCGCTACCCCCCTCCCCCTGGGTCTGGAGGACGGGGGGGTCGCGAGGGGCTAGACTGACCAAGAAGGCCCCAGCGCGAAAGACGAAACTCATTGTTCATCAGGGTTTTGGCCAATGTTGGCCTTCTGGGCGGGCGAGACTAATTGACGCCGGCCCCTTGTTTACCCAGTAGCCTTCAGGATGCCTCTAAGGCGACCCGAAAAGCCCCCAAGCACACAATGTGCCCTCAAGAGACCCAAGGGGCACCTAAGAGGCCTCGAAGAGGCGCCCAAGCGGCCCCACAGAAGCCTCATGAGGCCCTCACGAGGCCTCCGAGAAGGCCACCAAGAACCAGCATGAAGCTCCCAAGACACCCAAAGAGGCCTCCAACACCGCAAGACACCCAAGGAGGATTCCCGAAGGTATCCCGATGATGCCACGCTCCCCCTATTGGGACAGCTCCCCTGGGCATCATTCCTGGACGGGCTGGTGGAATACGCGAAGCGATCAGGTAGTGATCAATAAAACCGCACGTGCTGCTTCAACATTGCCAGTGTTTCTGTCATGCCAAATTCGCATTCCAATGGCAATGGGCAATGGTCGACATCCTGCTCGTCCGCATGCAACTCGCTATCATTTCCACACCCGCCCTGGACTTTCCGGACATACCGAATGCTATCCGTATCCATGGCTCCCGATCCTCACACGTATGGCACTCGGAACGACCAGGGGAGCTTGAAAAAACTCGTCTCTTCGGGGTTGCGCCCAGCCAAGGCTCCTGGCGACCGCTCCTGGGTCACCGCAGAACTGGCCAGGCCAGCCTGCAGCTCCAGGAGGCACCCTGCACGAGGCACATGCTGCCAGACACTGAAGATGCCGCCGTGGACATTTCGTGGGCGCGCAGGCATGGATCAGCGATCCATGGATTTGGCGCACGGTCGCCAAATCCATGAATCGGGGGAGGTGCCCTCCCCAGAATGCGGCCAATGCCGCCTCGTGCGGCAACGGAAGTCCGCGATTACCCATGGAAACGGGACCCGTCGCTAATCCAGGCCTCCTTGATCCATGTTTGCGATCGCCTGGACCTTGAGGTAAAACAGCTCCTTCCCGATTCCACCCCCAAAGGCACGGCGCAGGGAGCAAGCAGAAACAGCAGAGATCGAACAACGGCGTTGCTTTCGGAGCGGCAGTCAGCGGCTGAGGCCTGTCGTGGACGATGTTGTAGATGATGCTGGGGTCGGACTGCGCAGGGTACTCGATCGGCTTGTACTCCCTGAGCGCAGACTCAGCTCAAGAAACAACGATCCGGAAGAAAGCAACATCTTCTCCAGATCAGGGATCGACTTAAAAAGTGTTTTGCGTTCGTTGCCCCTCGTTTTACCTCCAATCCGCATTTGCTGCGAAACGAAGTCGACACGACAACGGCCCACGAAATCGCCCACACCCAGTTTGGGTCGACCCCTGCTCCAGATGCCGACGGCAGCGGAGGACGATGCCCAATTGCAAAGACATCATAACCTGGCTGCAACACCAAGGCCACGCATCCGCTTGGATACTTGTCCGTGCCACCCGTGGGGGGGGGGCGGCGCAGTTTGAACGAGCGTACTCGCCACATCTATCGAAAGAGGCTCGCGCGTCTCGCCAAAGGCGAGGATGACGACGACGCGGAAGAGCCTGGAGAGGCAGATGTTAAGGGGGCGAGGTGAAAACCAACCATCGTATCATCGATTGTGACTGCTGCTGTATTACCAGTGCTGGCTTGAGTCCAAGACCCAGTGGGCACCACAGAAAGTACAGAGGTCGAGAGCATCAAATATCTCCATGTATACACGAGCTGCTTGGGGCACTCCAACCCCACACCTCCGCGCACACGAGAAGACGAAGTCATGGCCAATGCAAAATTACGTCCCTGGCTACTCTGTTACTTGCAAGGCCCCGCGCCATGACTCATACGACATCAAACCGTGCGACCAGCACTCGGCACGAATGACATCAGCCCTTGGGCGAGAAATTGGCGCCAGGCCAAAATGGCACGGAACCCGAGAGTACATCGTCCGTGTTCCATCACGAGGAGCCCCATGCCGAGGAATCCCAGACCACCGAGGAGGCCGACGAGGCCGAAGAGGCCCGGGAGGCCCCGCCGGGGGAGGCCAGAGAGGCAGGGGCCGAGAGAGAGAAAGGGGGGCCGCGAGCCGAGCGGCTGCGAGGAGCAGGAGCAGCGGGGGGGCTAGACGGGGGGCCCGAGCTCCCCTTCGGTAAACAGGTCTTCGCACACACGGTCGAGGCGTATGAATAAGGGAACCAAGCAGCGACATACTTACGCAGGACGGAAGATTTGCCTCTTGACGTCGAAGAGGGCCACCCCCGCCCCCCGTAGGACGAGAGATTTTCCGCTTGACGTCGAAGGGGACCACCCGCGTCCCCCATAGAATCTTAACACGGGGGGGGGGCTGCGGTCGACGGATCCCATTCTTCTCGGTTCCCGGAACAAATTTAGTATTGTAAGTTCACAATGGGGTAGAAATGTGATCCGCCGTAAAAATAAGGTCCGACGCGGATCCCGAAAATCAGAAAATCCGCGCGAACGGAAATGGGATCCGCCGCGATTTCACGATTACGGTAAGGCTGGGAATCGGATCCGCGCGACCCTCATTGGGTTCGCCGCTATGATTTCCCAGAAGGCCCGTGCACCGCGTGGGACCGTGAGGTTCAGCGCCAAGAGGAAAAAATCTTTCGGCCTGGGGATGTAACCATGAACACTCGGAGGTCCGCGAGGATGTATTGGATCGGCGCTGGACCCCCCTCCCTGGCGCGCGGAGCGCCACCAAGGGGCCCCAGCGCCGATCCGAGAAACCCGCGCGGCCAACCGAGCGTTTATGTTTGTTTTACTGCTTGTTCCACGAATTCAGCGAGCGAAGCACGGTATCAAATAAACTTTTTCGCTGCCGGGGGCGCCTGTCCCTGGGCGGCTGGAAAGTTTATACCCCTATGGTGCCACCGTAAGGGTACAAACTTTCCAGCCGCCCAGGGACAGGCGCCCCCGACAGCGAAAAAGTTTAATAGTATACCGTTCTTCGCCCGTTAACTAATGGACGGACGTCGGTATACACGACGCCAAATACGTGGAAGCAGCTCGGGGCCTGCTCGCCCTGCACGCCAGGTGCACTCAGCGCACAGAGCGCGGGCGTTCCAACGCGGCGCGCTCGCCGCCTCCGCCCTCGCGTTCCCCCCCCCCCCCCCCGCTGCCCACGCGAGCGCCCTTGCCTGGCTCCCCCCCCCCCCCCGGTGCCTGATGAACCACTCCTGCACGTCGGGGTGGTTGCCGACCAGCACGAGAAACGTCGGCGCCGAGAAAACGGACCAGATCCACAGGATCCCGCGCCTCCTGTGCGACTCCTGGGGGCTGCCGGAAAAACTGCGCCGCGCTCCTCCTGCCCCGCGGAAGCGCGGAGCCCTCTCCGTCGCACCCCCCCCACACCCCCCCTGGCAGCCGCCCCGGAGCCCACGGCGGCAGGGCAAAACCAAGACGCTTGAGAAGCAGCTGGGGGATCAGAGACAGGGCGCCTCGGGGAACGAAGGGATGAACGGTGGGGGGAGGGGGATGCCGAATCCCATCAAACTCTGGGGTTCGGTTTGGATGGTGGACGGATGGCCTAGCAAAGAGTTGTGGAGGGACCCGACCGTGAAGACGCTAAGACATCAACGCGTGAGCGACACTTGACCTATCAACTTGCAACGAAGCCAGGAGGTTCAAAACGCAAGAAAGAGCATGCCCTCCCCGGCCCCCGCAAAAAAACAACAAACTAACAAAAAACACTAGCACGACCAGCAGTGACTGAGGCCCTGGCAACGAACAAGCAACGCAGCAACGTAGTTGCTTGCGCACTCTTCACAATCTACGCAAGCAACACCACCAAACAAACGATCTACTTCACGACACCATGTCACCTGTTTGTCATGAGTGATGCTGGGGTGCATCGATTATACCATCAGCATCCGAGCTGATGTAATAGCGAAACTCATACCATCAGTTGAGCAGCTCTTGATTTGTTCCAACACATGTTCTAGCATGCCCCCCCCGTGCCTTGGCCTGGGTCCACCTGTAATGATGGCTGCCCGAAAGGCAACACTTCACAATGCACGGGCGTCACTGTCCACGCTCAGAACATCGCAACTTTTGGTTTGTTACAATCAACCCGCATACTACGATTATGTTGCTCCCATCGTACTTAAGGACCACATCCCAGACATATCTTCGAGCCCATGGAAAAGTGTCGAAACAATGCCGAAACAGTCTCGGACGAGTCTCCCAGGACCCGACACGTGAAAACCCTCGAGTTTCGTTACTTTCTTTGTGCTCGAAATTCTTCCTGGCGGTCAAAGCTAAAGCATGTTGGAACATCATTCTACTAAGGACGCACGATAAGGATGTAAGGGACCTGGAAGACCATGTCGACACCTTGCGAGCGTGGCGCGGCCAGCGAAAGCGGCCAAGGATGGGCCGAGGAGCAAGGATGCAAGGGTAGCCTTGGAAAGTCGACCATCCTTACTATGCGGGTTGATTATACACCGATCTCAAGACTTGTTCGGTCTGCGGCGGCGTGACGACCGCACCGTGGGTCGAAGCGGCAACCTGGTCATGGAGGCGCGAGCTCCGCACCAGAAGAGGCGCGGAGGTGGGAGGAGCGGCGGTGGCGAGAGCAACGAGGGCACGCTCGACACGTGGCAAACCTCGGCGTTAACTTTTGACGTCGCGGCCCTGCGCGCGGCGACAGGGCGGACAACAAACGCGCGTGCGCGAGCAGGAACGCCCGAGCCCTCAGAGACCGCGTAAGGTCCCGCAGCGGCCGGCAGCCATAAGCCAACTGGGGGTGGATGACGGGGGGAACGGTGCAACCTCGGAGCAAACGCCCATCCGGAGGTCGAGGAGCTGGGAATGAAAACCTCGCGCGGAGAGTCTAAAGTTCTCGCGCGGGGAGTGATTCTCGCGGCAGCGAACGTTTGAAACTTGGCCCCCAGGAGGCCCCAACAGGCACCCAGGGGACTCCCAAGACCCCACGAGGCCCAGAAGAAGCCTCAACAGGCCCCCAAATGGCCCCCAGGAGGCCTCCGACCTGCCTCCAAGAGGCCCCCGAGAGGCCTCCCACGAGACCCCAACGAACATCCAATAAGCTTCATACCTACAATCCAGGCACGGTGGCGGGATGGGCCGAAGGCCCTTCAATGTCCAGGCGAAAGCCCCGTCTTGAGGAGAAGGAGGAGGAGGAGGAGGAGGAGGAGGAGGAGGAGGAGGAGGAGGAGGAGGAGGAGGAGGAGGAGGAGGAGGAGGGAGGAGCAGCAGCAGACGGCTAGGGATGGGGAGAAGCAAGAGGAGGCGCGAAATTGGTAAGGCTTCGGGCTGCGCACAGACCAGTCCCCACAGGCAGTCCCGGCTGGCCTCAACAGGGCCCCCCGAGCAGTTTGAAGGGGCCCTGGGACACACAAATAAACGCACACGAATAAAAAGATTCCCCCTCTATTTTCCCATATTTTCTGGGTGTTTGTGTTTGTCTTCCCCCCCACTTCCAATATTTCCCCATCTTTTCGAGGGAATCGACGATTACTTGTGTCTGCGTGTTTTTTCCCTCCTGAGAGCAGTTGGGGGGGCCTCAGCGCCTCCAGCTCGGGGCGCGAAGCGCCCCGAGGGAGCTGCCCGAGGCGGCGCCAGGGCGTGCAGAGCGCCCCGGACTACTCGGGGGACTGTTGAGGCCAACTGGGACTGATGGGCCCAGGTTCCACCACCACTACCATAGGTAGGAGAGGGCGAAGGGGGAGGAGGAAGAGGAGGAGGAGGAGGAGGAGGTGGAGGAGGAGGAGGAGGAAGATGAGGCGGACCTCCTCATCCTCCCTTCTCCCCTGTCCAACATATGGTAGTGGTGGTGGAAAACTTGCCCATCAGGGACTGCTCTCGGGTCGGGCGAAAGGGGGGGGATAGCAAAGGGGGGGTTTGAGAATCAGCTCGCGTATAGCTGATTTTCCCAGCGCCTCCCGGCGCCGGGAGGCGCCCATGTCTCGAGGAATGGGCCCGGCGGCGGGGCGGAAACCAGCTGCATGCAGCAGATTTCGTAACTCCCCCTTTCCCTATCCCCCCCTTTTGTTCGGCCCGATACTCGGGGGACTGTTGAGGCCAACTGGGACTGCTCGGGAGGCCCTTCGAGGCCCGCCGGGACTACCTGGGGGTTGGCGCCCATGTGCAGCCCGAAGCCTCGCCGTGAGGAGGCCGAGGGGGGAGGCCGAGGCCGAGGGAAGAGTTGAGCAGGGACCGTCTATAGGCCTACCACGAAATATTCTTAGAACCCAACTATGTCCTGAGAACAACAACGATGTCGTTAAAACATAGGCCCGATGTGCTAAAACAAGACAGTCCCATCCAAAACTGTTCTGAGAACAGTTCGCGCAGACCACAACAGGTCCTCAGAACACTCTTTGGTGGGCCTATGAGGCGAGCCAGGACGCTTCGCCACTGCTTGAATAGGGGACAAACCTACCTCGCTTTTGACCACCCTCGCTTCCAAGAGATACCAAGCGATGCCAAACTACGGCCTGTACTGGTCAGGCCGCTTGACGAGGAGGCGCGTGGTATGACTTGGTGTTGCCTGGAAGCGAAAGCGGGGTAGGTAATGCACGCACTGCTTGAAAGCGGGCTCCCGCATGGGCCCGGGCTTGCTGAACTGGTTCTCGAACAGGCCCAGCGACAGCCGGCTCGCCAGGGCGGGGGTGAGCGAGGGGCGCCAGGCCGCCACCTGCCTGCGGAGGTGCCTCCTGCTGTCGAGGGGGGCGAGGAGGGAGGGGGAGGCGGAGAGGAGGAAGGGGCGGGAGGAGGAGGGATGGGGGGGAGGAGGCGGAGGAGGGGGCGGAGGCGGAAGAGGGGGCGGAGGGGATGGAGGGGGAGGAGGAGGCGGGAGGGGAGAAGGGGGAGGGGGAGGAGGAGGAGAAGAGGAGGGGGAGGAGGGGGACGACCATTGGAAACCCAAGTTGCACCATCGACGTGGCCAGAACATTTCCCTCTAATGTTCCCCCGTTCATAGGCACCTACTACAAATGGTGCGCATTGAAGGAAGTGGACAATTGAAGCAACGCCGTCCGAACAATTCAAACAATAAAGAGCTCACACCCGCAGAATCCAAACATGGGAAATGCCGCGCCAACACACAATGAAGAGGCACTACAACTTCAACTTTGCAATCACCATTGCACACATTCGAACCCCGTTCAAGTCTAGACATTATTTGGAAGGGAATATTGAACCGTGAAAGAGAAACGCCATTCCCTGGATCCTTGGACTTCAACGCCGTGAATCAACGTGACGGTTGCGTCCTTCCAAGCCTGAATCGCGCCCGAACATCATTCCTGGGAATTCGGCACCGAAACTCCATGTGACCGCTCCGTCCGGACCATCCTGAATCGTGCCAGAACAAGTCTTGGGATTTCAACCATAATTACGAGCCCTTGAAACTCTTGCGAACTGTAAAGACGAATGTGCGCGGCACTAAGGCAAGAGCAACGTTTTAGAAACGAATCAACCTCGACTCTTAAAACCTGCTGCAACATGTAAAACAAATCTGCGCGGCGCTAAGGCGAGAGCTCAGTTTTGAATGACCCGCCCTCCATCCTTGAACCTGTTGCAGACTTCTAGAGCGAGCGCGCGCAACGCTGATGCGATAACTGCATTTACAAAAACGGCCCGCCCTCCATGCTCAAGACTGTTGCAATTCTCACGCTTCAAGACCATCAGCGATGAGGAAGTCTCGAGCGAGCCGGCCTACGGACACGTCTGGCGGTGCAACAGGGTGCGTGTACTATAAGAAAAAGGGATGTGCTGGCACTGCCTAAGCCCCACCCCTGGGGCCCGAACACCCCCAAACCGGGCTCGGCCCCGCGCGAAGGATGTGGGCCCCTCTCCATGAAGGGGCCCTAGGACACACAGATAAATACACACAAATAACAGAATCCCCCATACTTTCCCATATCTTCTGCGCGCTTCTCTCCCCCCCTCACTTCCCCATACTTTCCCACATTCTCTGGGGAATCGACGAGTCCTTGTGCCTGTGTGCTTCTTCCCCTCCTGACGACCCTGGGCCCCCCCCTCCAGGGGCCCCGCCCTGCTTGGGCGCCCGAATTATCCCGGGTAACTCGGGTCCGGGATAACTCGGGTTTGGATTCCCGAAAAACGAACCCGAGTTATCCCTGACCCGAGTTACCCCTGATGATTCGGGGCCCCGCCCTGCTGCAGACGTCGCCGCTCGCCCCCCCCCGTCGCCTGCCCGCCGGCTCGCCCTGCCTGCCGGCCTCCGCCTGCTCCCCCCGCCCGCCCCGGCACCCGGCCGGGCCCCGCCCGGGAGCACGGCGGAGCTCCCGGAGGGGGAGAGGGGGGGGGTCACCCACTGTCTGCAGCAGCGTCCTCTCTTCCAGGTGGGGGCTCCCTCGCGGGCCTTCCTCCCTCCCCGCCGCGCTCCGCCGGACGGCCTGCGCCACGGGGGGGGGGGGGAAGGGGCCTGCGAGTGGAGCGCCCTTTCCTCCGGCCGAGCGGGGGCGCCAGCGACTCGGGCGGCGGCGCGATCGGAGCTCCTCACGGGAGAGCGCGGTGGCAGTGCAATTGCTCGTCATGGAAAGCTCTCGTCAGCACGGGGGGGTTCGCCTCGACTGTCTGGCCAGAGATCGGTGGCAACATGTGAAGCCTACCCCCACCCCCCACGATTTCCAAGGGGAGGGGGGGGGGGTTCGCCTCGTGCGGAAGCCCTCCGAGGCGAAGTGACCCCCACCCTCCCCCTCAGAAGTCGTGGGGGGTAGGGGTAGGGTTCGCGGGCCCCCCGCACTACGCGTCGATCCCACCTCGCCGCCGCCTCGCACCACCGAGCCGCCGCCACCTGAGGCTCCTGCCAGAGCGCTGTGTGCTGCTACTGCTGCTGCTGCTGCTGCTCGCTGCCCCGCCTGCCCGATTACCCGCACTGCGCAGGCCCCAATGCCGCCACTTTGCCAGCCGCCTAGCCATGCGGATGCCACGACAATGGACACCCTAACAATCCTACCATTGAGTTTAGATTTTGCTTATTATCATTGAGTTTAAATTGTGCTTCAAATGTGTCAAACATGTTCTGAAAATGGCTCCGACATGTTTTAACCTGTGTAACACGTGTTTGAAACATTGTGTAGACATCTGGAAATTATTTGGCCACGTGCTTCCTCTCCATTGAGCACCCTCCACAAGCCTACCCATCGGTCGGAAGAAGTAGGTAGAAACATGAAGTAGGAAGGCGCTGGAAATATATTGGGTTTCCGCACGCCTCCTGAAGAGGAAGGAAGAGGGAAAACGACTCGACTCTTGAAGTAGGAAGGCGCTGAAACTAGATTGGAATCTGGGAATCCATGAATACCTACTTTCAACGACCGATGGGTAGCCCCCACTGCGTCTTCCTCTTGAGCTTCCGTCGTTAAGGCCGTCGCGCCGCTCCGCCGTCTCCGTCTGCGGCAAGCTCGCGGCGTGCCCGACTTCGGCATTGGCGTCCGACGTCGCGGGGCGCGTTCAGCGTTCAACGTTCGGCCGTTTCCGAAACGTCGAATCGTTCGTCATCGAAAGATTCTGGGTCGCCGACTTCGGCGTTGGCGTCCGACATCGCGGGGATCGTTCAACGTTCAACGTTCGGCCGTTTCCGAAACGTCAAATCGTTCATCATCGAACGATTCTGGGTCGCAGTTGGCGTCCGACATCGCGGGGATCGTTCAACGTTCAACGTTCGGCCGTTTCCGAAACGTCGAATCGTTCGTCATCGAACGATTCTGGGTCGCAGGCGGTGAACGCTGAACGCCAGCAGTGAGGCCACCGCCCATCGATCCCGACGCGGACCTGCGGTACCTCATTGGCGCCCTCCTCATGGACGTCCCCCCCCCCCCCAAACGACGAAGGCCGCTTGGGGGTGAGGGGGGGAGGGCAGCACGATCCGTGGATCTAATGCCCGCAGTCCTGAGGCCTGAGGAGGAGGAGGAGGAGGAGAAGAAGGAGCATGAAGAAGGCTGGAGGGTGGAAAGGCCAGCACGATCCGTGGATCTAATGCCCGCAGTCCTGAGTCCTGAGGAGGAGGATGAAGAAGAGAAGGAGTAAGAAGAGGAAGGCAATGCAGGGGGGGGGGGGGGGCGGCGGGGGGGCGCGATTGTCGACCCGTCCTGGAAGCGGGAGCTGGGTAAACAAAACGATGCCGATACCGCTACTCCACGGACCTCTCGTGCGGTGCCCTCTCAGGTGGCCACGTGTGAACCCTACCCCCCACCCCCAACGATTTCTAGGGGGGGGGGGGGGGCACTCCGCTCGGGAGCTCCCGAACGAAGTGAACCCCCACCCACCCCTTGGAAATCGTGGGGGGTGGGGGGGTAAGGCTCACATGTTGCCACCGATCTCCGGCCAGACCTTCGAAGTGCATCCACCCGTGCTGACGAGGGCTATTCCATGGCGAGCAGTTGCACTGCCCCCGCGCCCTCCCGTGAGGAGCGCCGATCGCGCCGCCGCCCGAGTCGCTGGCGCCCCCGCTCGGCCGGGGGAAAGGGCGCTCCGCTCGCAGGCCCCTTCCCCCCCCCCCGTGGCGCAGGCCGTCCGGCGGAGCGCGGCGGGGAGGGAGGAAGGCCCGCGAGGGAGCCCCCCGCCCCTGGAAGAGAGGACGCTGCCGCAGACTCTGGGCTTCGTAGAAATCAGCAGGGGCGGGGGGCCCCCCCGACGGGGGTCAACCGCACCGCGCCTCGTCCTCGCGCCGCGACGGAGGTTGCGAGCGCCTTCGGCGCGCGGTGGCTGCCCGCGACGGGGGTCGACGTGGGGCTGTCGGCGGGGGTGACGCCCCCCCACGCTCACTAAGAAACCCAGAGTAGGCGCAAAATGCCACAGCACCGCGAGGACCTCTCGGCGCGCGGGGGCGCGCCGGGGACGGCGCCCCGGGGGCCCAGCACAAATCCAAGAACTCCGCGCGGACCTGCGAACGTTTGTGGATGTGCAAATGCTGCCGCCTCGACTTTGGACATCCGGAATGGTTAGGAAAGATTGTTACGGTGGCCAACACCAAATGTTGTCCAAAGCCGACAGCGGCTGGCCGCTGCTGGACAGGCTGCCTCCTGCCTCAGGCGGATCACGTCACCCCTGATCAGAAGGAGCAGGAACTGTCTCGATCGTACCGAGCTTCTTCCTCAATTCGACTCTCCAAGGTAGAGGCCTCCTAGATGAGGTCGGAGTAGATGGGGTCGGAGGATCGCGCCGCATCGCCGATGCATCGGCGATGTATCGACGATGCACCGGCGATGTATCGTCGACGTCGGCGATGCATCGGCGACGTCGACGTGAAGCAGATGGGGCCCCACGTCGAGCCGCATCGCCGATGCATCGGCGATGCGGCGCGACCCTCCGACCCCATCTCCTCCGACCCCATCTGGGAGGCCTAGATCGATTCGACTCTCCAAGGCCCCCCCCCGCCCCGGTGGATCAGCCGCAGCGCCATCGCGCGCCGCGGCCCCCTCGGCGCGGTGGCGGGGGCGCGCGCGCGGGGGGCGGGGCCGCTGCAGAGAGCCGCCCGTGGCTCTTGTCCACCGCACCGGGGATGCCTGCGGCCGCTCGGCAGGGCCCTTCGGAAGGCACCCGACACCAACATCTTGTTGTGGATGCCACGACAATGGACACCCCAACAGTCCTACCATTGAATTTAAAATGTGTCTAACATGTCGCAAACATGTTCCAAGCATGTTTTGAAAAGGATATTGGCATGTTTGAAGCATGTTTTAGACATCTGGAACTTATTTGGCAACATGCTTCCTCTCCATTGACCGTCCTCCACAACGTCACATGTTCATGGTGTTCTCCCTCTCGGGGGCCAGCACCAAGCCTCGAGGCCGTCAGGCAAAAAATGCTCGCGAGGAGAAGAGCTGGCCCTGGGGAGGTGGTCGAGAGGTCGGGGGCCCACGTCTGAAAAAAAACGGGGTGCTGGGATGTCTGGGGAGGGCAACCGCGCGTCGGCCCTAATTGAGCAGGGACCGACCGTCCTGGCATTCCTAAGTCTTACCACGAAGTGCTCTTAGAACCCCAAGACATGTTCTAAGAACAACAACAATGCTCTTAGAACATGAATCCGATGTGATAACACAAGACAGACTCCGCCAGAAATGCTCTAAGAACATGTCGTGGAAACCACAAACGGTTCTTAGAGCATTGTGTGGTAGGGCTGTAGGCGAGCCAGGACGCTTCGCCACTGCTTGACCTAAAGCCCTCGCGGGCGTGGTGCCACGAGGAACGCCGGATGAAGAAGGACGAGCTCGTCTGGCCGCGGCCACGGCGGGTCTCGGCCACGAGGTGGCCCCTCCCGACCAAGATCGAAGGGGCGACCCGAAAACCAGAGCCCCTCCCGTGAAGGGGCCCTGGGACACACAAATGAATACCCACAAATAAGAGGATTCCCCACACTTTCCCATATTTTCTGGGAGTTGGGCTTCCCCCCCACTTCCCGTATTTCCCATATTTTCCTGGAGATCGACGTTTAATTGTGTCTGTGTGTTTTCCCCTCCTGATCTTGGGCCCATGGTGGTCCTTTGATTCGGCGTCTTGACCGTACAGTGGAGGCCCGACCACAAGAAACCTTCCACGAGAAACCCAACCCTGAGACCCCAGGACGTCCCTTCATTTTTGGCGTGTGGACGTCGCGCTTTCCATCGCCAACTCCTCGAAGCCCAAAGAAACCCAGGGCACCCTGGAGGCAAGCAAGGTGTTTCTTGGTATGGGCCTCCACTGTACCCCTGCCAGTCAGAATTCTGAAAAACCGGCTGGGGTTCAGAGACCTCTGCAGCCAACTGAACCCCAGCGGGGGTGTCGGACACCCTGCACCCCAGCGCCAGTTGGAACAGTTGGAGTGGGAATCGTAGGGGCAGCTCGAGTCGGCGATGCATCGCCAATAGATCGGTGACAAGCCCCAGATAGCGAAGCCGCGTGCTCCTGTTCGGGGTGGCCTAATTATCCGGCCGCATCGATGCTTCACCCCCACTGAGCTAGTCCTGCCCTACCGGTCCCACGTGGTTTTCGGGCTATGACTCGGCTCTAAGGGGGCCGTTCGGGACAACTCTGGCACCCCTGGAACGCCCTCGGCGAGGGGCGTCTGCGATCGTGGACTAAATCTGATGGGGGGGACATGAAACGTAGTCTACCACTCCAAAAATAGTCCCCAGACTTTTTTTGGAGTACTTTTTGATTATTTTTGGGGTATTTTTTATTTTTCGTCGAAAATCCCCCTGTAGGGGGACAGGCCCGACTAAACCCTGCCTGCGGCCCTCTGGGGACGTCCACCCAAGGGTGTTCTCCTCTGCTCGCCATGGCGCAGCTCTGGCCTACCCTCGGGGGGGGGGAGACGCAGGCGCGCCCATTCGCTACAGCGCGTCGGAGGCCCAACCACCACCCTCGAGGGGGGGCATGGCACCCCTGTGCTCCCGCCGGCGCCCGGACGCGTCAACCGCCGGCGTCGGCGGACGTGGCGGATTTAGGGGGAAAACAAACCTCCCTCGCTCTTGACCACCCTCGCTTCCAAGAGATACCAAACGATGCCAAATTGCAGCCTGTACTGATCAGACCGCTTGACGAGGAGGCGCGTGATATGGCTTGGTTTTGCCTGGAAGCGAAAGCGAGGTAGGTAATTCACGCTCTGAATGGCACCCCTGTGCTCCCGCCGGCGCCCGGACGCGTCAACCGCCGGCGTCGGCGGACGTGGCGGACTGGCGATTTGGCTCGGGCGTCGTCGGGCAACGGCCTCCTCCAAGCATCGATGGGGTGCCGTTCTCTCCCCCCCTCTCGGGCGGCATCGCTGTCGAGCGTCGCCGCCCTGGAGACTTATGGGCTTTCCTCCTCCCCCTCCTCCTCCTCCTCCTCCTCCTCCTGCTCCTGCTCCTGCTCCTCCTCCTCCTCCTCCTCCTCGCCCTGATGAGCTTTCACTTCTGAGACTCCGGATGGGTAGTAAAGCTCCAGAAGTGAAAACAAACATATAACCACGACCATCCGCACGGCGGAACCACCTTCAGCAAAGCACCCAAGAACAGCGTGAGTGGTTCAGGGCATGTCCTCTTCCATGTTCCCTCTTCCCTCCCCCATCGGTTCGGAGGGGGCGTTCCGCGATGCGCTGGAGCGTCGAAGCTGGCCTCCGCGAGGAAGCCAAAAGCATAGATGTTTCCATGGTGTTGGCCACATGTTGGCTCCTGGAGGGGGCCTGATTGAATAGGTTTCGTCTTTTCACTTGATCTCCTCCCAGATGGCAATAAACTGCCCCCCGAAGCTCCCAGGAGGCTCCAAAAGGCCCCTAAAAGCGGCCCCGAATATGCCCACAAGAGGCTCCAAGACGACCCCCAGGCTCAAAGAGGCTCCCGACAGGCACTCAAGACGCCCCAAGAGAGCCCCAGGACTGCCAGGAGACCTCCAAGAAACCTCAGGAAAGCTCCGAGAAGATCGCGGAAGAAATCCGAACAGACTCTGAGAGGCATCCGAAAAACTTCTGGCCTGTGTGCTCGCCCTTCAACTCCTCCTCCTTCTCCTCCTTCCTCGTCCTCTTCCTCATCCGCCTATTCCTCCTCCTTCCTCCTCTCTCCTCTCCCTCACCCTCATCCTATTCCTCCTCCTCCTCATCCGATTCCTCCTCCATCCTCCCCTTCTCGGGGTATGACGTCGTACCCACCCCTTGATTCAACTGCATGCTCCTCCACATCGCTGATCAGGGCAACTTCCCTGGGCATCGTTTCTGGATGGGCTGGTGGGGTTACGCTTCTTTTTTTTTGGTCGCGGGCGGACGCGCATTCGCAGTCGCCGAGCTGAAAGGTCTGGGCCACGGGCCTGTCAAATTAGCAACGCGCTAGTCTAAGAGCACAGCGGCCGAGCCCGGAATCAGAACCTACCGCCGAGGCTGGCTGGTAGGGTTACGCGAAGCGTCTAAAGTAGAACACCGCATCATGGTGAAGGAGCAGACGTTGAAATTGGTTCGCAGTCGGCCAGTTTGCGATGCCAGGCGTTAGTAGAAATGCGTAGTAACTCACGCATATATGACAACTTCCCAAACATTCAGTGACCGACGATGCCCGCTCCAAAAAGCCACCGATGGCCGATGGTATGCCAGAAAGACCAAAATTGTCTATCTTCGGGTGGGCCGCTGCGTGGGCTGAGCCCTCCTTTGGCTTGGCCGACGCCCCCACGTCTGTTTCACCACTGTCCCTCCGCTTCCCTTCTTACGACAGCTCCCCTCGGAGTCGCTTCTCTGCGGTCTGATTCGGATGCGCGAGGCGCGCCAGATTGCATCCCTCCCTTGGGCGGCCTTTGGCGGCGGCTTCGCGACCTCATCCTCCGGCGGCTCGCACCTGCTGCAGCGGGCAGTCCTCCTCCTCCCCCTCCTCCTCCTTTGCATCACTCTCCAAGAACTCTCCACATCATGCCGTGGCCTGCTCATGGGCAGGTGGTAACATCCCTCTCCCCCGCCCCCCACGTCCTCCTCCTCCTCGTCCTCCTCCTCCTCCTCCTCCTCCTCCATCTCCCTCGTCCTTCCCCTCTGCCCTTCCCTTCCTTTCCCGCTCCCCCTCCCCTTCTTCGATCCCCCGCAACTCTCCCCGACCCCGCTGCCGCCCCCCCCACCCCCATCCTCCTCCCTTCCAGCCTCACATCCCCCTCCTCCCGTTCCTGCTGATACTGCTCCTCCATCTCCTCATACCCCCTCCCCCTTCCGTGGCTTCCCGTCCAATTCCTTCCGCTCCTCACCCTCGTCTTGGTGAATCACCATGCGCTCCTCTCCTCTGCTCTCCCTCTCCCCGCCCATTCCATTCCACGATATGCCGTGCCCTGCCAATCATGCCCCCCCCCTTCGGCTTCGCCCTTCGCCTCACTCCCCCCCCCCTGCTCCCGCCTGCTCCTGCTTGCTGATTCTGCTCCTCCTCCTCCTCCTCGTCCTCCTCCTCCTCCTCCTCCTCCTCCTCCTCCGACACCCCCTCAACGCCGTGAGGTGGGGTGCCACGCTGCTCGAGGCAGCGAGCCACGCTCGGCGATGCAGAGCCCCCCTCGAGGCTGGGGGCGCCCGGGCGCCAAACAAACCCTGCCGCGCCAAAGGCCACGTCCTGCGCCGGGCCGTGCCGGCACGCGCGCGCGCGCGAAGGGCCGCCGCGCGCGCGCCGGGAGCACGGCCCCGCGCGCGAGCACACACCGGCTCCCGCGGGGGCCGGGGGCGGGAAGAGGCCCCCGAGCCCGGCCGCGGCGAGGCCGGCCACGCGCGTGCGCGCAGGGGGTGCTCGCGGCGCGCGCAGGGCGCGCCCCGCGGGCGCGATGGGGCGCGCGGCGTGCGGCACGGGCGCTGGCGGCAAGACTGTGGCACTGCGGGCGGAGGGGGGCGGGCGGCTGCCCCGCAAGAGGGCCCCTTTCCTGCCTCTCCGCGGGGCGAGGAGCGCAGCAGCACAAGCTGCTCCGCCCACCTGCCGCGGTGGGGCTGTAGGCTTCCCTGCCGCCCCCGGGGCAGGCGCCCCCGCTGCCGGAAGAGCTCACGTTCTACTGTTTTTTTTTGCCCTCCAGTTTCCCCGCTGCTCCCCTCCAAAGTCCGTGCCTCCCGCTCCTCAGCCGAGAAAAAAGCCAGAGTCCCGCGGGGTGCTGGTGGCACTGGTGGGCCTGGTTCCCACCGCCACCACCAGATGTAGGAGGGGGAGGGGCTCCTCCTCCTCCTCCTCCTCCTCCTCCTCCTCCTCCTCCTCCTCCTATCCGTCCTCCTCCTCCTCCTCCTCCTCCTCCTCCTCCTCCTCCTATTCGTCCTCTTCCTCATCCTCCACCTCATTCCCCCCTCCGACTTATGGTGGTGGCGGTGGTGGTGGAAAACAGGCCCATCAGGCACGGCGCGGGGCCTGGACAAAAACTGGGCGAGGAGACGTCGGACTCTCGGTCCGTGCGCACGGCGGTGGCAGGTTCCGTGGGCCGGAGAACGGTGGGAGCACCGCTGGGAGCACGGGCTGTCTGGTCTGGAAGCGCAGACTGCACTATGTGGAGCCTCTGGAGTGCCCGAGACAGGAGCATGAGAACCATACCCATCGGTCGGAAGAAGCAGGTCGAAACATGAAGCAGGAAGGCGTCGGAAGTAGATTGGGTGCCCGCCCGCCCCCTGAAGAGGGCGGAAAAGGAGAAGCCACTCGATCGTTGAAGTATGAAGGCGCTTACAGTAGATTGGACCTGGGACTCCAACAAAACCTGCTTTCAACGACCGACGTGTATAGATAAGGGGGCTGTAATGTTCGACAAGGTTGGAGCACAAATGACAGGGGCACTCCTGCAGCCAAGCCGTCTTGCAACTGAGAAGGTGCAAGAATGCCAGGATCAAGGCCCGCGCGGCACTCTCAATGTCCACCTCAAACTGAGCCTTCATTCGGCGTCCACACCCTGACAATCGTTATTTGAGGTGCCACTGCTGACACCTGACAAACTCGAAACAATGTAAACAAACAACAAATCACCTGGAAAGGCGTCTGTCATCGACGGGACATGTTTTCCGCCTTTCCGCAAATGCGGCAGTGCTCAACACTCTGGAACACTATCGTAAATCCGAAGCCGTGTACCCTTAGGCAAGTTGCTTCATGTACGAACTGATCACGACCTTCAGAGCCATAAGTAGCTCGTAAAAAATCGTGCAACAGACAGT
>CAUYUJ010011858.1:117500-127500 GCA_963575745.1 Prorocentrum cordatum
CTGCTCCAAGACGCACAAGAACGCCACACGGACATCGGAACACCACAGGTCGCCGAAATATCGGGAACGAATCGGATCGAGCCGTTACACACCGACTCGATCGGATCGAAATGGTCCCTGGAATAGGGGCTGCTGTTGGGAACGAACGTTGGCGGACACATAACTGGAGGCTTTAGCAACGGAGAGCGAAAAGTAGTTTTGGGGGAATCCCCGTCGGCCGCGCAATGAGAATTGACCTTCCTGAGGACCCGCGTTGTTCAGGCCAAACGCTCCAGGTGCGAAAGGCACCACGACTATTCTAATACATGTGAATGTGCCGCTTCAGCTGGACGAAACATGATCGACCCACGAACCCGGAAAGGAATATAGACATGTAACGCATGGCAACGCTTTCAAATGACACCTGATTGGGTGACGGGCAAATGCAATGCTGAGTGTATCGATCTTGATGTACCCTGCCGAGGGCTGTGCTGTGCTGCACCGTTCTGAATTGTGATGTGCCATGCCGCGAGTGTGCTCTGTAGCGTCGTGGATCGAGTCCTCCTTTGCATCCGAGTCCTGACCGAACTGATCTGGATCTTAAGCTCAAGCTGCCTGGACACATAGTAGCTGCCCCAGAGCTAATTGACAGAAGGACATGCCAGGAGGACGCGCCGCGGAACGTCCCAAGGGACGCGCCAGGCGACGTGCCAAGGGACGTGCCATGGGGTCGCACCGCGGGACGTTGGGACGCGCTACGGAACGTGCCAATGGATGTGCCACGGGATGTGCCAGGGGACGCGCCACGCGACGTGCCAGGGGGACTCGCCAAGAGACGCCCCACAGAACGTGCCAAGAAACGTGCCAAGTTGCAATGCTGAATCTGTCGGTCTTGATGTACCGTGCCGAAGTCTGTGCTGCGCCGTGCTGAATGGCAATGTGCCATGCCGCGATTTGTGCTCTATAGCGTTGTGGATCGAGTCCTCCTTTGCATCCGAGTCCTGACCGAACTGATCTGGATCTTAAGCTCGAGCTGCCTGAACACATAGTAGCTGCCCCAGAGCTAATTGACAGGGGGACATGCCAGGAGGACGCGCCGCGGAACGTCTCAAGGGACGCGCCTAGCGACGTGCCAGGGGATGTGCCATGGGGGCGCACCGCGGGACGTGCCAAGGGCTACGGAACGTGCTGGGGGAAAAAGCGTTTCGCTCGAGACATCCTGTCAACATCCTCAAGCTGAACATCCGCCTGAGCGACCTGGACACGTGAAAACAAGCGATTCGCTCAACACAACCTCAACGCATTCTCATGCTAGACATCCGCCTGGGCGAACTGGACACGTGAAAACAAGTGGTTCGCTCGAGAAATCCTCAACACATCTTCATGTGAGACGTCCGCCTCGGTGACCTGGGCACGTGAAAACAAGCGTTTCGCTCGAGACGTTTTCAACACCTCCTCATTCTAGACATCCGCCAGGGAGACCTGCACACGTGAAAGCAAACGTGAACGCAAACGTCTCGCTCGAGACATCCTCAACACATCTTCATATTAGACATCCGCCTGGGCAACCTGGACACGTGAAAACAAGAAGATCTCTCGAGACATTCTCAACACATCCTCATGCTAGGCATCCGCCTGGGCAACCTGGACACGTGCAAACAAGCATCTCGATCGAGACTTCCTCAACACATCCTCATGCTACACATCCGCCTGGGCGACGAGGACGCGTGAAACCAAGCGTCTCGCTCGAGACATCCTCAACAAATCCTGGCTCTAGACCTCTGCCTGGGCAACCTGGAGGCGTGAAACCAAGCGTCTCGCTCGAGACATCCTCAAGACCTGGGCACGTGAAAACAAGCATTTCACTTGAGAGATCCTCTGAATTCTGGTCCCCAGGAGAGGACAATCTATAATACAAAGCAAGCGTTTCGCTCGAGACATCCTCAACAAATTCTGAAAAACAAGCGTTTCGCTCGAGATATCCTCAATCTTTAATTAGCCGGCCCTACGCGACCTCGTTATTTATGGCAAAAGAAATTAGTCGGCCCTACAGCCGTCGAAACCGGGGGGAACCAACTAAAAGAGAACCCTGGGCTCGAGCCCTTTCCGGGAAAAAACATCAACGTGTCGATCAAACTGTTTGGCCTGTGCTGCCTGCAGTGCAGTGGGTGCCGTGTCTGCATTCAGTCCCCGTACGTGGCGCGGCGAGACTTCGCCAATCTAAACTAAAGGTGGAGGAGATGGATGAACTCATTGGAACTTGTGGTGACGATCCCTGTGCAGGTCGGGTGGATGCCGGCTTCTGCCAAGGAGACGAGACCGAATGACTATAGATAACACATGACAAACAACTTATCATATTTACGCATAGAAAGCATGATGGGTATCTGGCGGTACCCAACCAAATTATGAGATCTTGAATGTAACCGCCCATCCTCGCATTGCCGGCAATGGAAGTGGGACGGCTGCTCGAACGCCTTCCTGTTAAACATACAGATGAAGAGACTACGACTAGCATGCAACAATGAAAAACAATCATACACTAAACCATTTCGAGCGTTGATTTCTTTGTTTTTCCCACAGGGCATCTCTGCCAGGTGCGAAGAGACGACGGGGGTGACCGACAACGAACACAAACAACGAGCGAAGATGCCCCGAAATCAGGCTCGCGGACTGCAACTCCTGAAATTCCGGCCCCTGTCCTCTGCCCTCCCGAGCTCCGAAGGCGGGCCGAGTCCATAACTTTCGCTTGACCGAGGTGCGAAGACTGCTCGGCAGGCTGCCGGCACATGTCTTTACACCAGGGCAGCGCGCGCTCGTGCGCGAACGCACGGACGCTGGGCCGCCGAGCAACACCGCACGAGCACGCCGGCTCAGCTCGCTGGCCTGCGTTCCGAGCGGAGCTCGCGCCCGCCTCCCAACGCCCCGGGAAGGCAAACAGGAACCGACAGTGGAGGCCAGTCCACAAGAAACCTTCCGCAAGAAGCCCAACCATGAGACCCCAGAACGCCCATTGAATTCTGGTGGGGGTAAGTCACGCTTTCATTAGAAAAACCATCGAAACCCAAGAAACCCAGGGAACCCTGGAGGCGAGCAGAGTGTTTCTTGGCATGGGTCTCCACTGTACCCCACCTCACCCGTCCTCTAACGTCTCACGTTCCTCTTGTCTCCTGTCTGCCCCTTCTCACACACCCATCCCCCTCTTTGCCAGAGGCGGGGTCGGTTAACCTGTCTGCCCCCCGCAGCCTGAGGGCGTCGTGCGAGCGCAGGAGTTCCCCAGTCGCACCCCGCGTCAGCGCGCGCGCAGGCGCAAAAGCAGTAGCCGGGAGCGGCGTGGGGATGGCTACCCTGCGGTACACAACCAATGTTCAGCGGCGAGCGCGGGGGGGGAGTGAGAAGGAGAAGGCCTTCTCAGAAGGCGGCGGGACTTCTCAGAAGCCTTCGCGCTTTCTGAGAAGTTTTTGGTTTCTAAGGGGAAGGCTTCTCCTTCTCATTTCCCAGAACTTCTCCTGCTCTGGGAAGGCTTCTAGAGAACTTCTCAGAAGGCCGAGGGACTTCCGAGCCTTCTGAGAAGGCCTTCTCCTTCTCATTTCCCCCTGGGCTCGCCGCCGAAATGTGTCAGGTCTTACCGCAGCTGCCCATGTTCGGATGAGGGGCCTGAGGAAGAGTGCCACCCAGCGAAGTATGGCAGCTGCGCGAAGACCCATTCTGCTGACCATGGCGAGAGGGAACCTATGATCAAACACAGCAATAAGGAACAAACAACAAGTCGTGCGTTAAATGCATTCGCGCTTTCATTCTGGTACATCTGGTCCAGAAGCCAGCTCGGCCAGGTGGGACGGGAATACGGGGGTGATCGAAAAAACAACACAGAAAACCTGAGCCCACGTGCCCCCAAATCGGGCTCGCGGTCTGAAACAGCTGAGGTCGGCCGACCCATGCGCTCAGGAGATAGCCTTCCCCCCCATCAACCCCTCCCCCAGGAGGAAGAGAGGGACGAAGAGGACTGCATACAAAAACCCTTGTCCTCCCAAGTTCCCAAGCTCGGCCGAGTCCAGGACTCTCAACCAACCGAGGGGCGAAGCCTGCTCACCAAGCTGCCAGCACATGTCTTCACGTGAGGCCGCGCGCGCGATCATGCGCGAACGCACGAACGCTGGGGCGCTGCCGAAGAACACCGCACGAGCACGCCGGCCCAGCTCGCTGGCCTGCGGGCAGCATGAAATTCGTACCCGACTTCAAGCGTCCTGGGATGGCTAGCAAGGAACCTACCCCACCTCACCCCTCCTCCAACGCCTTCCGGTCCTCTTGTCTGCCTCTTCCCACACCCATCATCCTCTGTGCTCAAGAGGCGGGGTCGGTACCTTGTTCGCCCCCGCATCCCGAGAGCGTTGTGCGAGCGCAGGAGTTCCCGAGTCGCACCCCGCGTAAGCGCGCGCGCATGCGCAGAAGTAGTGGGCGTTGGGCGCTGGCCGACGCAAGACCATACCGAGGGGTAAACCACTTCGCGATTTGAAGGAAAGCATGTTGCATGAGGACAGCTCCGCCAGGTGGGAGAGCGAAGATGATCAAAAGAGCAGACAAAAATTGGGACAACGTGCCCGAAACTGGGCTCGCGTACTGAAACGCCCGAGACAGGCCGACAGAAAAACATCCTGGTTCCTGACGTAGACCTACTGAGGAGCATCCGCCATGTGTTCAGGATATCGCCCCCGACCGAGTCCCTCCTCCAGGAAGAAGAAAATTACAACGAGGACTGTACACATTCCTCCGGCCCCTGTCCTCTGTCCTCTCGAGCTTTCAGGGTCGGCCGAGTCCAGGACTCTCGACCAAACCGAGGGGGCGAAGCCTGCTCGGCAAGTTGCCGGCACACTTCTTTACGTCAGGCCGCGCGCGCTCATGCGCGAACGCACGAACGCTGGGGCGCTGTCGAGGAACACTGCACAAGCACGCCGGCTCAGCTCGCCGGACTGCGGGCAGAACGAGATTCGCACCCGACTCCCAGCATCCTGGGGGGCAAGCAAGAACCTACCCCACCTCACCCGTCCTCCAACGTCTCTACTCCTCTTATCGGCCCCTTCCCAGTCCCGTCTCCTTCTGTGCTCAAGAGGCAGGGAGGGTAACTTGTTCGCCCCCCGCATCCCTAGAGCGTCGTGCAAGCGCAGGAGTTCCTGAGTCGCACCCCGCGTAAGCGCGCGCGCAGGCGCAGAGGCAGTGGCCAGGAGCGGCGGCCAAAGAGGGGATGGATACCTCGTGGTACCCGGCCAAATTCTCACATTCCACCGCAGCTGTCTCTTCCTCGGATGAGGGGTCTGAAGAAGAGTGCTGCCAAGGAAAGAGGGCGAGGACGTGGGGAGCTTCTGAGACCATACCGAGGGACAAGTGACCATGGATTAAACAATACACGCTTGTCAAAAAACGACAACCATGACTTGTGCCACTTCGCGTTTCGACTATGGTATGGTCCAGAGGGTAGCCCTGCCAGGTGGGAAGAGACGACGGGGGTGATCAAAAGCAGACGCAAAAATTGAGCCCACGTGCCCGAAATCGGGCTCGCGGACTGAAACGCCTGAGGTAGAAAATTACAACGAGGACTGTACACATTCCTCCTGCCCCTGTCCTCTGTCCTCCCGAGCTTTCAGGGTCGGCCGAGTCCAGGACTCTCGACCAAACCGAGGGGGCGAAGCCTGCTCGGCAAGTTGCCGGCACACTTCTTTACGTCAGGCCGCGCGCGCGCTCATGCGCGAACGCACGAACGCTGGGGCGCTGTCGAGGAACACTGCACAAGCACGCCGGCTCAGCTCGCCGGACTGCGGGCAGAACGAGATTCGCACCCGACTCCCAGCATCCTGGGGGGCAAGCAAGAACCTACCCCACCTTACCCGTCCTCCAACGTCTCTACTCCTCTTATCGGCCCCTTCCCAGTCCCGTCCCCTTCTGTGCTCAAGAGGCGGGGAGGGTAACTTGTTCGCCCCCCGCATCCCTAGAGCGGCGTGCAAGCGCAGGAGTTCCTGAGTCGCACCCCGCGTAAGCGCGCGCGCAGGCGCAGAAGCAGTGGCCAGGAGCGGCGGCCAAAGAGGGGATGGATACCTCGCGGTACCCGGCCAAATTCTCACATTCCACCGCAGCTGTCTCTTCCTCGGATGAGGGGCCTGAAGAAGAGTGCCGCCAAGGAAAGAGGGCGAGGACGTGGGGAGCTTCTGAGACCATACCGAGGGACAAGTGACCATGGATTAAGCAATACACGCTTGTCAAAAAACGACAACCATGACTTGTGCCACTTCGCGTTTCGACTATGGTATGGTCCAGAGGGTAGCCCTGCCAGGTGGGAAGAGACGACGGGGGTGATCAAAAGCAGACAGAAAAATTGAACCCACGTGCCCGAAATCGGGCTCGCGGAATGAAACGCCTGAGGTAAACCTACTGAGGAGCATCCGCCATGTGATGAGGATATCGCCCCCGACCCAACCTCTCCTCCAGGAAGAAGAAAATTACAACGAGGACTGTACACATTCCTCCTGCCCCTGTCCTCTGTCCTCCCGAGCTTTCAGGGTCGGCCGAGTCCAGGACTCTCGACCAAACCGAGGGGGCGAAGCCTGCTCGGCAAGTTGCCGGCACACTTCTTTACGTCAGGCCGCGCGCGCGCTCATGCGCGAACGCACGAACGCTGGGGCGCTGTCGAGGAACACTGCACAAGCACGCCGGCTCAGCTCGCCGGACTGCGGGCAGAACGAGATTCGCACCCGACTCCCAGCATCCTGGGGGGCAAGCAAGAACCTACCCCACCTTACCCGTCCTCCAACGTCTCTACTCCTCTTATCGGCCCCTTCCCAGTCCCGTCCCCTTCTGTGCTCAAGAGGCGGGGAGGGTAACTTGTTCGCCCCCCGCATCCCTAGAGCGGCGTGCAAGCGCAGGAGTTCCTGAGTCGCACCCCGCGTAAGCGCGCGCGCAGGCGCAGAAGCAGTGGCCAGGAGCGGCGGCCAAAGAGGGGATGGATACCTCGCGGTACCCGGCCAAATTCTCACATTCCACCGCAGCTGTCTCTTCCTCGGATGAGGGGCCTGAAGAAGAGTGCCGCCAAGGAAAGAGGGCGAGGACGTTGGGCCGCTGCGCGAAAACACTTCTGTCCACCATGCCGACGGAGATCCTACAAAAACCGCTTCGAGTTTCGATTCTGGTATGGCCCAGATGGCAGCTCTGCCAGCTGTGAAGGGACGATGGGGGTGATCAACAGCAAGCAACATAGCGAGTCGACGTGTCCCGAAATCGGGCTCGCGGACTGAAGCGCCTGAAGTAAACCTACTGACGAGCATCCGCAATGCGATTAGGATGTCGCCCCCTCCACCCTGGCCCCTCTTCCAGGAGGAAGAGGAAGACGAAGAGGACTGCATATGTTTATAGCCCATGCCCTCCTAAGCTCCCGAGACCGTCCGAGATGATAAGGGCCTTCATCCTACCGAGGGGGCGAAGCCTGCTCGGCAATTTGTAAGCACACCTCTTTACGTCAGGCCGCGCGCGCGCTCATGCGCGAACGCACCGCTGGGGCGCTGCCGAAGAACACTGCACAAGCACGACGGCTAAGCTCGCTGGACTGCGGGCAGATCGAGATTCGCACCCGACTCCCAACATATAACGAGGAGCATAACGAGGTGGCAGACAAGAAACTATCGCACCACTCCCCTGCTGCAGCGCCTCCCGTTCCTCTTGGCTGCGTCCTCTTCCCGCACCCGTCCCGCTATCGATCGCCCCTCCTCTGTGCCGAAGGTAAGATCGGTACAATGGAAGCCAGTCCACAAGAAACCTTCCACAAGAAACCCAACCCTGAGACCCCAGGACGTCCATTGATTGTTGGCGTGGTAGCGTCACGCTTCCCACGGCAAAACCATCGAAACCCAAGAAACCCAGGGCACCTTGGAGGCAAGCAGGGTGTTCCTTGGCATGGATCTCCACTGTAACTTGTTCGGCCCCCACGTCCCAAGAGCGCCGTGAAGGCCCCCCGTTGCTCCCCGCTCACACCCCGCGTAAGTAAGCGCGCGCGCAGGCGCAGGAACACCGCATGGTCTGCGACGTCCAGATGCACAATTGGATCACAGCTTGCACCCCACAGCTTGTATTAGGTCGGGCATGTCCCCCTACATGCGGATTTTGGGCGAAAATGAAAATTGGTCAGAAAAAACTCAAAAATCGTCAAACATAGTCGAAAGATCGTCCACAAACTACGTTGTGACTATTTTTGAATATTCCACCTGTAGAGGGAGATGCCCGACTTAACGCTTGTACCACATAGATTGCAAATCATGCCTATATATACACATCTACGTTGCACCACGTATGTCGCACTAGGTAGACTGCACATCATACACTGCATCCCCAAACAATGCACCGCCTAGAATACACGTCGAGAGTGCAAGTTGGGCTCCACGATGGCATCTGTGTACAAACCGCGTGTTTCATAATAGAGCCTGACCGATACTGAACTCTGCCTGCCTCGTTTTGGGGCGCAGCGTGTCTTCCCTCAAGAGGCCATGTATCTCCATGGGGCCTGGCGAGACAGCGAGGGAAGCATCACTCCAACACTACACCGGCCCATTCACGCCTGGCGGATGCGCGGGGCCGTCCAGAGACATGCGCGAGGGTCCGCATGCCCGACCAGGATCGGGTTTGAGGGGCGCGCGGCATCCCCTGAACAAAAAATTCGGCGAACGACACCCTCGAGCAGGCTCAGCAGGGAGCATCCTATTCAACATTTCGGGCCTTTTGGCTTGCTCGGCGCTAAAGGTGGGCATCGTCTGGGATGCCGACGTCGAAACTCGCCGAGCGATCCTGCATTGCTAAGTCCGCTGGAGCCAAGAGACTCCCTCGCGGACGCTGGGCTGGGAGACTCAGCTGCCAGTGAACTCGAATCTGCGTCTCACAAACAAGCGCTCCTAGGAAAACAGCGCTGCTTCAAAAATGGCATTACCAAACATGTAAAAACTTAGCTGCAAAACCATACAACTCAAACCATTGCACATAGAAAAAACGCGTCAAAGAGCAGAAGTATAAACTGAACGAGCCTGGCACCTGCAGGGACGACCGAGAACTCATCGTGCGGCAGTGCGGGCCCGAAACAGCGAACGGTCATCGTCTAGATCCTTCACTGTGTGAAGCTTCAGAACGATCGATAACACTATTCACTCCACACTTGGAAAACAACCAACAAACCCAAACACAAATATCCGCCACAGTGCCCGGAGGCACGGATTTGAAAGTCCTCAGGTCCTTGGCCTCATCCCTTAAGCATCAGAACCCAATCCAGAGAATTCTTTCAAGGGCCAGGACCCCAAAGGGCCAACACTCCAGGGGCTGCCAAGGCTCCCGGCGTCTTCCCGCGCGACTTTTTGTTCGGGCCCCAGAGGGTCCGAAAACGGGCAATCAGCGCCCCAATCAGACCCCAAAGCGGTCCAAGAGGGCCCCGAATTGCCGAATGATCGGTCCAAGACGCACAAGCTGGTCTGAAGACGGCTGAGGCGGCGCCAAGACACCCCAAGAGAGGCCCACGAGGCCTCACCCCAAGAGGCAGCAATAGTCTAAATCCCTCGAGAACGCTTATGCTCTTAGCATGTGCAACTCATCGGCCTCACGGCGTTCAAGACTGCACAAGAGGCCCCCAAGAGTGCCCCAAGACGGCCCAATAGGCCCCCGAGAGGACCCCGAGAGGACCCCAATACGGCCCAAGTGAGCCCCAAGATGGCCCAAGAGGCGCCCCAGTCGGCCCCAAGAGCCCCAAGACGGCCCCAAGTGAGGCCCAAGGGAGGGAGCCCCGAAGTACCCCCAGGAGGCCCCACAGAGGCCCCTAGAGGCCCGCCAGAGGCCCCTAATATGCCCCAAGACGCGCCAAACCTTCCCCAGAGAGGCCCGAAAACTGCCTCCAAGAGACCCGGGCGAGACACGATATCCCGCAAAACATTCAAGAGGCCTCCGATACACAACTCAGGCACGCTGGCAAGAACAGCCGAAGGCCACTGGATACGCAATAGAC